>CAJVPP010002889.1:0-13231 GCA_910592005.1 Funneliformis mosseae
ATTAAATATGAAAATATTTTAATAAAAATAAATTTTTTTTTTGAGTGCCCGGATATTTTCTTCAGGGGAGTGTATATTTTATAATAAAATAAAAATATATAAAAATTTTACATATAAAAAAAACTGAATGATTATATTAATTTTAAAATTTTATATTATAAAAATCTAAAAATTTATTTTATTTAATCAATAATTCTTATATTAACATTCAATATACTATTAGAAATAAGGCTTTTAATAAATAATAATACTTGAATATTATTTTCAAAATATTAAATAAATTAAAAAATAATTACAATGTGATTTAATATTAAATTATAAATTTATATATTATAAAAACAAAAACTATAAATAGGGTATTTTATTGAAAAACAAAATATACTTAAATTAATAAAATATTATTTAATATTATATAGAAAGAAATTTAGATAAATTAAATTATATTTAATAAATTTTTTTTTACGTGCAATAGCTTTGCATAATCTTTTTTAAAAGTAAAATAAATTTTTATAAAATTATAAATTACAAAAAGAGAGTACAAAAATTTTTATTTTATAGTAAAGCTAAATCAAAATCAATCTTATACTGTTTTAGACTAACCTATCTAAGTTAACTTAAAATAGATTCAACTATCTAGTATAGGAACATGATTACTACTAATTCAAAAATTCAACCAGTTTGTATTAAATCTAAAGGAAAAGATAAAATAAGGTAGAATATTAAAATTATGTGAGTTTAAAGAAGGAAAGCCAGTATGGGTAAAGTATAGTTTTTGATCATTGAGTGAAATATCATTTAGGTTCTTAAATTATTTGATATTATTATATCAATCAAGTCAAATAGTTTTTATTTTAGAAAAAGCATGATAATAGGTAGAGAAAAGGAGACCATTTATTAATTGTAGGTTATTAATGAGGCAGTATATTTTGTTAAATTAAGGAAAGGCACAATCTCTTTGATTAAGTCAATAAAGTTAAAAGAATTAAATTTAATCATTTAAGAACCAAATTTTCATATTAAGAAGGTCAGTAAAATCCTAAGTGTTTAAAGTCAATATAGTTAGTTATTAGATGAAAAATTGTTTGGTAGAAGATATAATATTATTAATTTAGTGTTCAATTTTTGCATAAGTCTAAATGTGGTTAAAGGTTTCATAAGTATATAAATATTTAAGACAATATCATAATTAGTCATATAGTTCTAGGTATCTTATTTTGAGAATTTCTAAGGTAAAAAATAGTTCGAACATGAGTTTAATTTTGAATTTTCAGATAAATAAAGCTTTGAATAAAGTGTAAAAGTTATTTTCATTATTGTTAAGAATGAATGATATATGTATTTAATCAATATCTATTATACTGCATTTATTAAGGTATGAAAGTAATTGTATATTATAAAAATCAATTGATCTGAGAAAGTCTTTTACAAATTGTCTTAGTAAAATAAATACAATATCCTTATTAAAGTAAAGATTATATTGATATCTTAGAAATTTGTTGTTCAGTGTAAGATAAGGACTATCAGCTTTTGCTAATACATCAACAGTATTATTATAATGATCATTTGAGTGAGTTTTAACTTTGTGAAATTCAATAAAAATGAATTTTTCTCTAATTAACTTTATGATAAGAAACTAAATCAGGTAAAAAGAGATTTTAAAGATTAGATTAAAGGTAGGAGAAAAGGTGTAGAAGTAGTTCATTTTATCAAAGGATGAAATAATATTTTGTGAGTCTATAAAGATATCAGTAAAAGCATTCGTAGGGGCTACATATATAGTAAAAAGTATTGCTACTAGTTCTACAAGAGAAGATAAAAATTGAGGAAGGAGAAGTATAACATTAAAAAAAAGTAAAGATGCAGATGGACCAGATTGCAATTAGGTTACACCATATGAAGTAATGAAGTATCTAAATTAATAAGAGAGCTATCAGTATAAATGAGAGGTTAGTTAATTATATAAAATGAATTTTAAGGTTATTATATTTAATAAATAATTAGTAAGTGAAACTGTAAATACATTTTTTAAGGTAATATTTTTTTAATTGTATAATTAAAATTTATTATATTTTGTATTTATTTTATTTTTTTTAATAAAAATATATTTTAAATAAATATTTACATATTTTTTATTATTATATTTTATTTAATATTAATATACAGTAATAAGCAAAAGAAATATAACCACTAATTTTTATATTTAAATGCTTATAAATTATTAATTATATATTTATTTAATTTTTAAAAATCTAAAATATATATTTATTTAAAAAAATCAAGTTTATAATATAATTTTTATAAATTTAATAATTTACATTAGATTTTCTTATTTATGAAAATTTTAAATATTGAGAAAAAATCTAATTAGAACTCTATAATAATGCATTTTATATATAAAAATTATTATTGTAGCTATTCTGATTAGATTTTTCTTAATACTAAAAATTAATGAGTAAAAATATAACTATATAATATAAATCACTATTAATCAATTTTTATATATAAAAATCATATAATTTCCTTTTTTATATTTAATTTTGACAAAATAAAATTCTATTTTATTAAATTTCTTAAAATAAAATATCTAGAATATTAAAAATACCGCAATTTTTAATTTTAACTTTTATTATATTATAGTTTATTCATATTTGCATTTTATTAGATGAAGCAATTTATACCTAACTAAAATTTGTATTATAATATAAAATTAGTAAAAGTATTATATTTTATCTTTATAATAAATGTAAAGAAATGAAAAATACAAAAAACTTACTGAAATCTAGCTATTGTTAATAGATAAATTATATCTTAGTGAAATTTACCAATTAATAATAATCTCACATTAGATGATGTCACTATTACATCAAATAGTGATCAATAATAATTTCTATTTTGCCTATTTCTTCTATTTCTTCTGTATTTTTTGTACAGTCTATTTATTCTGTTTATTTTATTTCACCTGTAATTTCTTAACATCTGTAATTTATTTTATTTCTTTTTATTATTTTTATAGTTTTTATTATTTTATTACATTTAAGTATATTTTTATTAAAATATATATATATATTTAATTAATTTATAACATAGCAAATAGTTAGCCATAGAAAATTCATTTTATAAGTAGAATAACTTTTTACTTAAGTTGTAAATTAACTCTTTTGCGAGTTTCAGTATTATAATAAAAGAATCAATTTAAATTTATATAGATTTACTTTTTCCTTCAACATTGTCTCTTATCTAGAATTTGTTGTAATATTCTATCCTAACATGCTATTGAGTTCATTATTACAAGTTTAACTAACATATCTTAAATTCTAAGATATGATAAATTGCTAAGTTAATTTAAGTATAATAGATGCCTATAGGATTTAGAGAAAATCCTAAAGTCAGAAACTTCAACTTGTAGAATTAACTGCCACAGCCTTTTAACTTAGATGATAAGATAACTGAAAACAAATCCAGTAATACTGTCTTCTATTTTAACAAATTAAGAAAAATGTTAAGTTATCTATTATATTATTAGTAATGATTATTTAACAGTGATTCAAGTTCAAAAAAATTGCAACAGGATTATAAACTTAAGGTTTATTTTATAACAATACAAAGAATATTTAAAAATAATGATTTAAAATTAGTAAATAAAATAAAAAACATTATTACCTTAACATAAAAAAGCATATTTAGAATTTGTGAATATAAAGTAGTATAATTAAACAAAAATAAGTTTAATTTATTTAGTTCAAATAAAAGAATATATTATTAGAAAAAAGAAGGAAAACCATTAAAATATCAACATTTTATAATTATCAAAACAAATATATGATATTTTCTGAATTTGATAGCTTCAACAAATGCTATATCTATTTAATATATTTTTATCACTTGTTATTAAGAAAAATTGTTTTACAAATTAATTTTTATTCATCTAAAAATTATTCTTTATATTTCTTATTATTATTTCTTATATTTTCATTAATCTTACTTCTTAAATTATTCTAAATATAATTTTTATTTTCTTTAGTTTGTTTATCATCATTCTTTATTATAATTTTTATTATTTTCTATATTATTCTCTTTTTTATTTCTATTACTTTTCATTTATTTATCTTTTTTCTAATCCTTTAGTTAAATCTTTTCTTTTCAATTATCAATTCTTTTTATTTTAATTATTTAATATTTTATTTTTATAGTTATTTCCTTTCTTCTATATATTATCTTCTTTTCATTCTATTATATATTTCTTTTTACTTACATTTTATTTTCTGAAATCAAGTTTTAGCCTTCTATTTAATTATTTGAAGTTATGCTAGTAAAATCATCTTATAGGATAAAAAATTGATTTGAGTAAATAATAATTAAAAAATTATTATGTTATAGTAAATATTTTCAATTAATAATAAATTATTCTATTTTAAATATTGAATTAAATTAATATATAAGACAATCTAAAATTTATTATTTAAAATTTTTATTATTAAATTATTATTTTATAATATTTAAAAATTTTGCTATTATAAAATATATAAATTTTATTATTAAAATTATTTTATAGGACTAATTTTCATAATACTTAAAATCAATTTTATAACACTTAAGAATTTGCTATTAAAATTATCCTATAGGATATCATTATACTAATTTTTTAATACTTAAAATCAATTTTGTAATACTTGAAATTTTGCTATTAAAATCATCCTACAGGATATTATTACATTAATTTTTGTAATACTTGAAAATTAATTTTGTAACATTATTATTGTTTGATTTATACAAAGATTACTCAAAAGTTTTTAAATAATTTTACTTAATATACAACAGAAAATTTTAATACATAAATTTTAAAGCTTAATTAATATTTTATTTAAAGCATAATAAGCTTTACATTTCATATTAAGTAACTAATACTTAGTTATAATCAAAACTAATTAATAATAGTTCATTATAAAAAGTGTATTAATTCATATAAAAAGTATAGTAATTTATATAATGAACTTTTTTTAATAGAACTGTCAATTAATTATAAAGTGCATTAACTGTATATCTCTTTTTGCTAAAATTACTGCTTGTATTTGTTCTGATATGCTATTAACTAAATTTTTAATCAAATATTTCAAAATTGCCTTCCATTCTTTTTGAATATATTTTTCAAGTTCAGCAAGATTACTTGACTTTTTTTTTCATTTGTAAATATTTTTTTAACTTTAGCTACAAATTTTCAATTAGATTAAGGTCTAAACTTTAATAAGTCAAGAAAGGATATGCAAATCCTTTTTTGCATAGAATGTTACTACAATTTTTGATCTATGAGAGTAGCATTATCTTTTTGAAATAACTTATCCCTATTTAGAAATATATGCTGCATTATAGATATAACATATTTGTTTAATATGTGACTTTAGTTACTAATTCTTGTATTGATATAATTAGTCTCACTTCCTGTTGAATGTGACTTTATTGATACTAGATAAAAGTTGATTTATCACTATTTAAAACCTTTATTTAATCATTTTTAATTCAATTTTCATATTCTAAATACCATGCAAGTTATGTTGCTTTATTTGTAAGTAAAATAAGAGGCTTATATCATGTAATATAATTTCTTAATCTAAGTGAATAAAGTGCATAATAAGTGGTATTTACAGAAATATTCTATTCTTTTTTTTTCAAAGTTCTTTTACTCCAGTCACTGATTTTGTGTTTTTTTATTTGTTACTAAATATTTAAGCCTTTTACACTAGTTATTATTAATTAAATATGATCATTCAGATTGATATTTAGAATTTATAAAAATGGTTTCATTATATTATTTTAATATATCAAAAACTGTTATTTTTTCATATTCAATAGTTTCAGCAATTTTTTGGTATAAATCTCTGCATTGATGATAATAAAATATTGCCTTATATTATTTCTGTAATTAATTCATTTTTTTTATATTTTTTGTGAAGTGTAGTAAAGTAAATAAATTAGATAATTTATGATATTATATATAAATATAATGTTTATATATAAATAAACTAAATGCTAATCACTCTTTTTTATAGTTATTGATTACTTAATAAGTCATTCAGAAACTTTTGGATACTTTCTATATAATATAAAATATTGCATATTATTTTCAAGATTATTAAATAGTAAAATACAAGTTAATAAGTTTACTTAGAATTAGGACAAACTATATTATTTTTTTCAGTTTATTAAACTTATCTCTAAACTGTTGATTTCTTAAAAATACAAAAAATAATTATTTAATATAAAGGTATTTTTATTAAAAAAATGAATTAATATAAAGAATTCTAATTGTATTACTATAAAATTGTTAACTATAGATCAATTACTAATTTTAATTCTACCTCAAATTTCTTAGATATTTATAAAATATTATTATAATAAGCTAACTATTTTAATAATAATTAGCTAACTATTTTAATATTTCCTACTAGATTTTAATTATATTTCTATTTGTATTTCTAATTTTATTCCTGTTTTTTTTATTTTTCCTTCTGTTTTCTATTTCTGTTTTCTGGTTTCTTTTATATTCCATCTTCTTGTATCCTAAATATAATCAATTATAGGCATTTGGCTAATTATATTATTTAACTAATTATATTATTATTTATCTAACTAATTATATTATTTGTCTATTTTAATCATATTTGTTTAACAAAATTTATTGTTATATCATATGATTTATTTTGTCTTAACCAATATATTATTTTATGTAATTATTATTTTGCTATCTAATAAATTATTTTTTAATCATTAATAACTAATAAATTGTTATTTGATAATTAATCCTATAATAATATTTAAAAATTGCTATTAAAATTACCTTATAAAATATTATTATATCAATTTTTAATACTTGAAATCAATTTCGTTACACTTGAAATTTGCTATTAAAATTATTCTACAGGTTATTGTTATACTAATTTTTAATAATTAAAGTTATTTTTATAATACTTGAATTTTGCTATTAAAATTATTTTACAAAGACTTATTATACTAATTTTTAATATGAAAATAATTTTCTTATTTTGAATTTAAATATAATATTTTTAATACAAAAATTATTAAAAAAGATTTTTAAAAAAATCTTTTTTCTATCGATTTTTAAAAGAAAATTAATTGTTAAAAAATTTATTTTAATTAAAATCTTTTTTTTTAATAGTTTCTAAGAATATAAATAGAAAATAGTATTTTAAAAAATTCTTTATAATAAAATTTTTTTTTAATAAAATAAAATACTTTAAATAAAAATATTTATTTTTAATAATTTTTTTTAATAAAAAAATTATTTTGGTAATTAAAAAAAATTCTTTACAAATTATGATTTTAATATTATTATTAAAAGTAATTTTTTAAAATATCAAATTTTCTATATAATTTTTATTACTGTATTATTTCAAAAATATGCATCTTATGATATATTTTTTTTATGATAATTTTTTATTATTATGCATATTTTATTATATTATTTGTTATATTTATAATAATAAAATATTTATTTATTACTTGATACTTGTTTTCAAAATGATACAGTATTTACTTTTTTTAAAAAAAATGTTTTTTTCTGATTTTACAATATTTTCTGATTTTAGTTCTCAAATATTTACTAATTTAATTAAACCTATTTATAATTTAATTGAATTAAGTTTAGAAGAATATAAAAAGATTGAATTAGTTTTAAATATGATATATAAATTAATAATATTTTTAAACAAAGTGATAATTATATATACTGAAAAAGAACAAAAGTTTATATGATTAAAAATAAATATTTAGTAAAATTTTCATTTGTAACTGAGTAAAATTTTATTAAACCATTTTGATTATCTATTGTATTGATGAAATATTTTTATTAATTGTTTAATTTAATATGTTACAATTCTTAAAATTAAATTTTAAAAAATCTTTATTTTTTAACATTATGTATTATATTTTATTAAAAGGCTAAAATGGCTATTATTACAATAAAAAAATTAGGTCTAATAATTCAAAAATCATAAATTATATAAGATGTTATTGACTGATCTTATATGATTACTTATAACTTATTAATTAATAAAAACACATAAAATTAATAAGCTGATCCTTTAATGAAATATATAAAGTATAAAAAATTAAATATTAGAAATTTTTTTCAAAATTAGATTTTACACTTTGCATTACTCTAAACTAAATAATGAAAAAAATGTAATACTTAACTAATATATTATTAAAAAATATAGCTCAGTTACTTTACAAAATTATCTAATTCTTGGCTGTGCAATATTTTTATCTTTCTCTAATATCATCAGACTTTAAAACTTAAAGATTTAAGAACTTGCTTTAAAAAAAAGATTTTAAACATTTTTTTAAAGACATTTTGAATGAAAAATATTAAAAAAATTGAATTATATTTGTTTTTAAAATCTCAATTAATGTTTTTTAAAATTACTAATGAAAGAAATAATGAAAAGAATCATAATAATATTTTTACAAATATAATTTTAATACATCTTTGCTATTATGTAAACTTACATATATGCAATTATATAGAATAAGTGAATATATACTTTTAGTTATACAATCACATCTTTAAGTATATAAACTAGGTAACGGTAACTGTTGCAGTGTCTGAAGCATAATTCAATTTATAAAATTTATAGTAAAATAAAATCTTTAAATATATTACAATTATGTGATACAATAAAAAAATAAAAATTATAGTAAAATGTAACACTAACTACAAAAATGTAATAATATGTAACATAATAATGTAACACTAAAAATTAATTGTGTTTTTGACCAAAACAAAAAAAAAATTTCATTCAATTTGAGGAATCATAGTTCTTAACCGTATTTTTTCTGTCATTCTCTCTTGTAGTCTCTTGCAAGTTTTGATACGCTGGAGTCTCTCAAAAGAAAATGGTTGAAAAAGTATATTTTTGAGAACACAAATCTGCGAGATTGCTACAAAAGAAAGTCCTACAGCAAACTCCTTTTTTTTAAGATCTATCACGGCCTTTTGCATTGTTAATCCCTGGCTCTTGTGTACAGTTATAGCCCACGCAAGACAAATGGGAACTTGTAAGCGAGAGCAAGTTCCTTTTTTTCCCTCTCAGCTTTGTCTGATTGGTAAAATCAGAACAAGCCTTTTACCTTCAGCAGTAATAATAGCCAGGCCAGAATAGTTATCGAATTCTATCAGGACGGCAATAGGAAGTGAAGGAGGGGACTGATTTTCTTTAAATACTATTTCTTGAATAATACCCATTGAACTATTGACCAATCTAGATTCCATTCACAAGTTAGCCCTGAGCATAACTCTCGTACCCTTTGTTAGCAACAATTGAGGTTCAAGTCTTTTTGTGACGTTTGAATCAGCTTTACGCACTTCGCTATTACCTGTATGGATAGCATTTATTCTAGCAACAGAACAGTTTAAAGCTTTGAGCTTATTAATGTTGAATTTGGCAACTTCTGACTTCTAAGGTAAAATACATATGGCATCCAAGAATTCTGTAGGTGATACATTTGATGCATCAACAAATCGTGTGGCAAGCATTTTTCAGTCATCTACCGTAGATTCACCGTCACATAACCGCAATAATATAGATCTAAAATTACACTGATGATTGGAATCTCCTGACTGACGTTAGATAATATCAAGCTTATAGACTTCCTGGAACTGTCTATATACTGTAATACCATCGGTTGATAACGGATCATATCGAGAAATTTAAGAGTACATTGGTTTGTCACGCACTGGCGGAAGCTGATTAAAATCACCAACCAAGATAATTAATAGTCCACCAAATACCTGATTTTGCTTCTGAGGGAAAGCTTGTCATAGTCTCATATCAATTAAGGTAAGCATACGATAACCCACCATGCTTTTTTCGTTAATAATAAGGTATGATACACTTTTTAATTTTTTTTGTAATTTTTTCAGGCGTTCACCATTCAAATCAAGATTAATTACTAGATATTAGAATGAACAGTGCAGAATGGATCGTCATGCTATGAATGTTGAATACTGCAACTCCAGTTGGCACAACTATAAGAATGGGTGATTGTGCTTCGATATTATGGTTTTTTGCAATTTTTCAAAGCCGATCTCGAATCATATTAATCAAATATGATTTTTCCGTCTCTGCAGTTTCTATTACAATAAGTCTGAGAGATTCAATATGGCCAGGATCTGTAATTAAGATGCTATAGTGAGATTCGATTCATTTGAATATTCTCATCTGGTTGTTATTTAATAATTGATAATCAACAACACAATTAGTAACATTCTCATCATTAACAACGCATAATTCTCAAGCTTGCTGTATAAAATTCGGTGTATCTGCAAGATTGATATCAGGACAATGTCGTCTAACATCACCAGCTTAGTCATAATTTTTATTATTATCACGTAATCCCAACTCTGAAAAATTTTCCATAATTGCATCAGGTCCCATTTCTGATAGAATCATTCAATTAGGTCAGATCTATTCTTCATCTTCTTCGTACTCATAATCAGTATAATCAGTTTCATCATCACTCGATTCATTCTTTACATCTACAGGAGGACCAAGTAAATCGGGCTCATTTTCAATTTTTTCACGATGCTGATTAAAAAGGTTCGACCACGAAATCATATCATTTTCGGTTAATTGATTAAAGTTTCGATGACAAACATGAAGAAGGACCTTGACTCGACAAAATTCTTCCCATTGAGGTCCATTAATCTGAGGTAAGAGTCATGGCCAAATACGCACTATATTTTCTCGTTTACATTTTTTCCACTGACTTCTCCAATAGTTATACTTTAGATGAAGCTGGTAAAGTAAAACGTTCTCGAATTTAACAGGCTGAATCCAATATTTTTGTAAAGGAGATTGTACTGTTCGTCCAACTTCACCATTGGCCATAAAACTTACTTCATCACCATTTCCTGTTCCACAAATTCACTGATGAGTTTTTTTGTTAAGGTTCAAAGTAACAAACTGGTGGCTAGAATGATATAATGGAATGCCAAGAAGCAGATAACACATTTCCTGAGCTGAAATATCACGCTCAGCAACTGTCTGAAGCAATAAGCTTTGGAAGACTGACAGGGATAAAGTATTAGAAGTACTATTATTAAAAATCTTATTCAATATTTCCGTGAATGTTGCAGATTGTGATTCTGATTTGCTCGCATATTTGAATATGTATTGTAAAACAGTCTTCATGCTGAAAATTGGCTTTAAATCAACATTTGCACGCTAACCTTGAAGCTGTAATCAATTATGTAGATTGACATACAGATCATTTCTCACTGTCATTAGCTCAAATTATTCATTCTCCTCACGTAGGTATGTATTATTTGTAATATCTTTCAGATAGCCAAATCTGCAAATTTGTTTACCTGCACGATCCACATGAAGACAATATAAAGAATTACATCTAATATAGCGTTGTAGTTTATTAACTAGCTCAATATAATCTTGTAGGTCATTGCGTAATTCTTTGAGACATTTCTGACATGGATGGCGATCAGGCATAGGTGCGTCAAGACTGGGATTAATTGTAGTAACTAATGAATCTAAATATCATACCACATTACTTGTCATGTCTTCATTCTCTTTCATTTTTTCCCAATCAATAACTGGAGTATCCTTCCTTTTTCTAATACCATGTACATGTGTACTTTCACGGTATTGCCATTCGAACCTGTACTAATAATTCTCAAGTTTTCATTTAGGTATTAACACTTTTTCTAAAAATAATTTAAAGCGTTTTTCAAAAAACCACGAAGCGATGTAAGGATTATTAATCAAGTCTTAGCATTTATATCTATTCTCGTCCTGTTCTGTTAAAGAACTCTCACCATGTGGCATGAGGTTGTGTAGTTCAGGCCAATATAGGTCAGCAGTACTGAAAGTGAAAAATACTATACCCTGAGACTCTAACTGTCTAATCATGTCAGCAAGCTCAAATCTTCTCCTAATCCAAAATTGCCAGGTTCCACGCAATACTTCACCAAATCGTACGATTCTATCCGCCATATGACTATCATTTCCATCATGTTTCGTACTTCTTCAACAGTATATTGTTTATTATTTAGAATTTGCTTAACGTACACTTTGCCTTTCTGCAACGCTCTCTATCGCATTTGCGAATTTAGCGCAAAATATTTCTAATGAGAATGATAAGTGAACCTTCCGTCTTTATACTTTAATAAATGTGAAAAATATTCAGCGGGCTTGATCTCTCTAACATGATCCGAATGAAGATCAGCATTTCTGTATGGATATAGAGTCAAAAAGGTATATGTGATGTATCTAGAAGTTTGAAATTCGTTAATAGGGTTCTCATCTATATTCGGCCACATAATAGGAGATTCATTATCTTGCATTCTATTAAAAGTGTTATTAATAGCACATTCTTCATTAGAATACAGAAGAAGAGCGGGAACAAAGTTACTTCCTATTATTTCTTCAGATCCGTTATCGTTATCATTAAAAACATTTACTGAATCCTCAATTCGCGAAAGATGGTCACCTATTAAACCATTTTCAGGTAAGGATAGCAATACTTCTTCATTAATTACAATATTTCCATAATAACGGTTATTTTGTTTTAACTAATACAATACACGAGTAACCTTAGTATGACGAATGGTAAAATTTTTAAATATCAATCTGTTTGCAGACTGACATTGCATAACTAGTACATCAAGAGATGAAGGATTTCTGGGTAGCTGTGTTACAAACTCTACCACAGTTTGTGGGAAATTGATAACTTTCTATGGTATGCATACTTGTCACCACGAAGACAATATATCAAAATAATAGAAAAAACACGCGTAATTAACATTTTCTCTATTTCAGTAAGGTCTCGTAGTTCGTCTGGAGCATCACCTGGATCTATGTTATTAGCAGCAGAAAATTTTTTCAATAGATTTTTATCAAAGTGACAATGACGACATTCTCCTTCCCGTTCAAGTTTGATGGAAGGGAAACATTCTTTACATATTGGATAAAGATTATTCGTGAAGTTATTAATCTCTGAATGAAAGTTTTGTAAAAGTTTTCAGTCTGATTCAAAAAGATAGAATTCATCAGGATCTTGAATCTGAGTTTCATTTTGTTGTCTATCATCAGTATCTTAGAATAGAGTTTCATCATTTTGTCTATTGAGTTGCTCATCAACATTCCTTAAGACATGGGTTTCTTTTTTCTATGATATCATTTACGGTTCTTTCTCAATTGTA
>CAJVPP010002890.1:0-13227 GCA_910592005.1 Funneliformis mosseae
TAAAACTTATTTAAATTATAAATATTCTTTACAATATTATAGTAACATTATAATAATATTTTACTGCTATTATTAATTATTAAAGAATTATAATTTGATTTATAAATAGATAATAGTTAAATAAAGTGTATTACCATTTATTTCATTTAATGTAGGAGTATTAAGAGCATCTGAAACTGCTCTCCGTTAGCATGCTTTTTATTTTGGTGGAAATATTTTTGGCTTTTTAATAACTGGTGTGAACCTTTACCAATGATGTTAATTGAACCAAAAAAATTTTTTATTCTAAATTTTATAAAAAAAAATAATCAATTCAATTTTTGGATTTGAGCTCCACGATTGTGTCGCAATTAGATTTTCAAGGTGAGCCATGGGCAAAATTTTTTTGTGCATTTCTATCATTATTTCTGGCTGTTCGCAAAAATGACTTGGACTTTCAAATTTATAACAAGCAAAACCGTCGGTTGGTAGTAGAGTGACTGACTGTATAAAAGATAATTTCACTCAAATATATGCAAACATTTAAAGATTTCTATATTTTATAAATTTATTATTTTGTACTAAAGGAGAAACTTATATTTTAACTTTAAAAAAAGAAAGATAACAAGAAGGGAATTAGACAAGTTCGTTTTTTTGATTATACACAGAAAACTTCTTTCCTTATTTCTTTCCTTCATCCACTTTCATTAATTTTTATATTTCATCTAGATCGCCGCCGTAGAGACTATTGAATAATATTTTAATTGTTTATAAATATATACGCACGATCTAAAAAAAGTTTATTTGATGCTTATACGAGACAAATTAGGAAATAAAAATTAAATAATTTCTTACAGTATATTATGGCATTATTTCAACAAAAGAGTTCAAAATTTGATCGCAAGACCTTCTTGAGAACATTATAGCCAGAGAACAAATTGGTCTGAAGTCCAAAATTGATCTACAAGGGTCTAACAAAAGTGATATGGACAAGCCTTTTATTTGATGTGCTCATAATTGAATGTTAGTTAGCGCTCATGAATTTTGTTTTGAAAATATTTCATAATATAACTAGGGAAGCTTGAGGCGATACAAACCGTTATTATTAGAATAAAATAAAAAATAAAAAAAAAAAAAAATAGCAACGGAATGAAACAAAAGACCTTACCCAATACTTGTACAAGAGTAAAGCGGATAAATAATTCAAAATATTCGATAGCAACATCCCAAAGCGATTGAACACAAACACGAATAAAATTAATAATTTTAAAAAAAAAAAATCTTACTCAAATAACTATAAAAATTTCCGACCAATTAGATACATGTCTAAAAGCATAAAAGAGGAAGTTTAAAATTTAAAAAAAAAAGTCGATAATAATTAATTTCGCAAGCAAATATTGTATTCTACGAATAATAAAATGTGTTATCAAAACCGAAAGTTATTTTACAGTAGCTTTTTACAAACATATCCAGTTGTTAATTCAATTTGGAAGAAGTAAATTCTTTGAAAGAGGGAGAATTTGAGTAAGAACTCGAAAATAATGAATGAATAAAACTCGGGTAGCAAAAATGAAAAATTGTTCCTATGAGAATATTGAATTATTTTGGACTAATTATTATTTTGTATCACGATTGAAATTTGTCAAACGATAGGTTCATGTGACATCATTTTTTTCGATCAGCTTGTATTTTTACGTGGACTATTTTAAATCAAATCTATATTAGATGTGATTTATTTAACTACAACTCCTTTATACTGTAGATGAAAATTGGTTCGGATCAATAAAATCTCCCTTTTGGACCGACCGGTCACAATCCATAAGAACGATCCTAAAACTGGTCTTAAATCGGTCTGGGCCAAGATTTTAATCCGACAGATTTATAAGAAAGGTGCTTTATTTATTACTCATACATTATTATCATCACAACCGCTCATAATAAACCGTTCCGGTCTTCAGATCATGAACAACCCATTACCCGTTTTAACTGAATTGAACCGACATATAAAATTTATATAATGGGTAATTTCATCAAATTTATCGAGGTACTTTAAGTTATAATTATAATTCTTTATTATTTTTAATACAATTTTACAAAAAATGTTAAAAGAAAAATTAAACGTAATAATAATTGTAAGTAGAAATAATTTAAATAAGAAAGATAATATAGAGTTATTCAGAAATTAGTAAGCTAGTTACTATATTATTTTGTGTTAAAGATTTAGGTCTGATATAAGTTAAGGAATTAGGTATATTCGGTAAACTAGTTATTTGAGTATTATGACAGTCAAGATTTATTAAGGTATTAGGTAAAGTTGGTAAAGTAGCTATTGGAGTATTATTGCATTCAAGTCTTGTTAAGAATTTGGGTAAAGTCGGTAAACTATTTATTTGTGTATGGTTACAGTGAAGTTCTTTCAAGAAGTTAGGTAAACTTAATAGGATGGTTATTCGAGTATTGGAACAGTTGAGATAAGTTAAGGAGTTAGGTAAAGTTAACAAACTAGTTATTGAAGTATAAGAGCAGTTGAGAGTTGTTAAGGAGTTAGGTAAATTTGGCAGGCTAGCCAAAGAAGTTTCATAGCAGCGGAGTTCTGTTAAGGAATTCGGTAAAGTTGATAAATTAGTTATTTTAGTACTATGACAGTATAGTTTGGTTAAAGATTTAGGTAAGGCCGGTAAATTAGTTAACGGTGTACTATAGCAATAGAGATCTGTTAATGAATTAGGTAATGTTGGTAAGCTCGTAATTTGAGTCTTGTAACAATTGAGATATTTTAAAGATTTGGGTAAATTTGGTATTATAGTTATTGGAGTTGAATAGCAACGGAGTTCTGTCAAGGAGTTTGGTAAGGTTGGTAAACGAGCTATTTGAGTCTCGAAACAGTTGAGAAAAGTTAAGGAGTTAGGTAATTCAGGTAAGCTAATTATTTTAGTATCATCGCAAAAGAGTTTTGTTAAGGAGACTGGCAAAGTTGGCAAACTAGTTAACTCTGTAGAAGAGCAGAGGAGTTCTTTAAGGGAATTTGGTAATTTAGGTAAACTAGTTATTTCAGAATAACTTAATTGGAGTGTTATTAATTTTCGATATCGTTGCAATCCTCCTGCGGCGTTTAATAATTTATTCTTATTATGCTTATTAATCGTTAAACTTTTAATGGTATCATCATAAATAATATTCGGTATATCTTCATTCGATCCTTCTGATCCTGATCCTGACCCTGATCCTGATCTTGATCCTGATTCTTCAATATTGACCTGATCAAAATTTTGAATCATTCGAGACATCTCTCCATGCATTGAGTAACTAATACTAGAAGACACGTTAACACTATTCGAAAGTCGAGATAATTCTCCATGTAATGAATTATTAATACTAGAAGAAGCATTAACACTACTCGAATAACGATGTTGTGCTGATACTTGAAGGCTTGCTTCATCATCAATATTCATTTGTTCATTTTCTTTCGTGTTCAATTTATTGATAATTGAACTTAATTGATCAACTACTTGACTCATGATCGGACGATTGTCTGGCTCATTATCCCAGCATTCTATAATTCATATTAAATAATTTTAATAAATATTTGTTATAACTTAAATTTATAAGATCATATTTACCGGTATAAATTTTTACATAATCCTCAGGTGTACCAGGAACGACTTTTTCTCTAAGTCCATTTGAAATCTCAATAGCCAGATCAATGTCGTATTGTTCACCTTCAACATAAAAAGGTGAACGACCACTAGAAATCTCCCAAAAGAGCACGCCAACACTGTAAACGTCACTCTTTTTGGTTAGCATGTATTGTTGGGTGTCATTTATTTTTCGTCTACCAAATCTTATAGGATCAATATAAGGAATTACTCCAAAAACTTTTGACTGCTGTTTAGTTGCCGCTTCAATCCTTTTCGATAATCCAAAATCTGCTAGTTTAATATCACCTTGACTAATTAAGATATTGCCGGAATGCTATCATAGATTTATAAATTTATTATTAATAATAATAAATAAAAAAGATACATGTTATACAAACTTACCAAATCACGATGCACAATTCCTTCTTCATGTAAACACGACACAGCACAAGCCAACTGGAACGCCAATTTGTATTTATCATCCCAGGTAAGCTTATCAAAATTCTCACTCAAATAGCTCCTAAGCGCACCACCATCAGCATACTCCATTACTAACCAATACTTTTTCATTTGATTATTTTGATTTTCTAAATTTTTAATTTTTTTTTTTTTTTTAAAAAAAAAAAATAATAATAATATATAAATATATATGAATGAATAAATGAGATAAAAAATAAATATAAAAGTCGATATAAATTATGAAAATATTTGTACCTTGATCTGAAGTTATCCCAAAAAATCGGATAATATTTTCATGAAAATCCACTTCACGTTGAAGTTCAAGCTAAAATCATTAGATAATGTTAACTTGATATATAAATGACTTTATACCGACACAGACCGAAATAGACCGAAACACATGTTTGATTTTATAAATTACCTCACGAACAAGTTCTTTCACGGTGGTATTACTAAAGTTATGAAAGGATTTTAACGCCAGATGTTGCTTTAAACCTTTCCAATTTGCACGATAGACTTTTCCAAAATTACCACTACCAATCTCTTGAACATTGCTAAAATGTTTGTATTCATAGTATTTGATATTTTTTCTTGCGATTGATTCATCAATCCAATTAATCCACTCATTCGAATCATTGACAGCTTGCATTTTTGATTTTGAAATAGCGAAAAGGTCGTGAAAAAAGCAAAAAAAAAAAAAACAAAATGCACTTTGCATATCATGTAACATTAAACTTCTAAGCCTCCGGTCATTCATTAGCTGGTGTGACAATGTACACAAATTGTGCGATGCGACTTTGTGATTATTTAAAAATAGAGAATAATTAGAACGAGTGATGATTAAAGAACTTTACATATGTTTATTTAAAGCGAATTGTAATTTGTACAAGTGGTCAAGATTCATTTTTTTATTATTATTATTATTATTTTTTTTTTTTTTGAATATTTCTCATGAAGTTTCCTAGTGTTAATATGAAAATTTTTGAAAAAAATTTTGCTTATTTTGTTTTCGAATAAATAGAGAAAACTTCATTTTTTTTAAAAAAATCTGTACGAAGTAAAATAAAATGAAGGTTATATACTGTATGTGGCACAGAAACCAATGAGGATCTCGTTAGCTTTTTATATACAGCATTAAATTAGTTTGCTCAAAATTTTCTTTTTCGCTGTACGAACTGTCGTTGTTCAAAAGTTCTAATTTATTTTAAATTATTATTATTATTATTATTTTTTTTGTATCATTTCACCGTCAATAACGATAATAACCATCAATATTATTGCAGACATGTCTTAAAATGAGGATTTATTCAATATAACCTGAAAAATTAAATTAAATGGACGCGAATTTTCTTTTCTAAAGTTTTCAACAAAATTTTAAGTATTCTCAGTCAAAATTTATTCCCTTGATTTAATTTGAAAACCTTTCATTAAAAAGCGAATATAATCTATATTCAATATGCTTTCTCATAAATTTTATTCAAATAATTATTTAAACATAAAATTTTAAATATTCATTCTGTAAATTAAAGTCAAAATAAATTATCTCAAAAAAATTTGATTAAATTAAGTCGATACTAATAGGAATTTTGAAGTTGGCGGAGCTTTCAAATTGTCCAGAAATGTTTTGACCCGATGAATCGTGGAAATTTTTTCAATTATTAATCACTGGATTCCTTTTTATTTGAACCGTTTCGACTATGTAGCACGTAATTTTGATCATATGGTTAAATATTTGTGTTGTACAAGTACTTGGAAATCATTACCAAATTACCCAATCCATTCAGAAATTTTTTTTTTTTTTTTAAATATTTTGCATTCGATAGATCGAATGTTAAGATTCTTTAACAATAAAAAAAAAAAAAAAAAAAAATGAAAAAAATGATTCTTAAAACTGACGAAAATTTTATAAAAGAATTTGTTATTGACTTTTATGACAAGATTTCATATGCTAAATACGTTGATCTGGAAAATTTTGAAAATAATGTGACCAAATGGGTGAAACTTATTGAAGAATCTCAACGCATTGATTTCAATACGATCATCGAATTAATGAGAAATCATCACAAAAGCGATTCATGGTTTTCTAGCTTGATCGGATTTTTTTATCAACATGGTATTGGAGGATGTGTAATTAATGAAGATAAGGCGTTAGAATCATATTTACTAGCCGTTAAAATCGAAATTGAAGAAGGCTTGAATCATTTTAATGATGATTTAAAAGAAATTAATATCATCATTGGAAAATATTTATTGGCATTGTATTATTATAAAGAAATTATTGTGAATAATAATTCGTTTAATTGGGTCATACAGTTTCCGGACAAAAAAGATTCCGCTGCATTAAATAAAATAGGATCTAGAAATTATAATGATAAGGAAATTAATGTAATTTATATTAAAGCGTTTGAATGGCATCTAAAATTTGCAGAAGGAGGAAATACTGATGCACAGCATAATTTAGGAAAATGTTATTATTATGGTAGAGGGACTTGTAAGGATGTTAAGAAAGCAATTGGATGGCATTTAAAATCCGCAGAAAGTGGAAATCCTGATGCACAATATAGTTTAGGTCATTGTTATCAGTATGGCAATGGAACAAATGTTGACGAGTTGAAAGCATTTGAATGGTATACGAGATCTGCTGAAAGAGGAAATCCCGATGCACAGTATAGTTTAGGTCATTGTTATCAATTTGGCAAAGGAACAAATGTAGATGAGATAAAAGCATTTGAATGGTATTTAAAATCCGCTGAAAGGAAAAATATTTATGCACAATTTAATTTAGGGAAATTATATCAGATTGGCAAAGGAACGTATATTAATGAAAAGAAAGCTTTTGAATGGTACTTGAAATCTGCCAAAGGAGGAAATTCTGATGCGCAATATTATTTAAGTTATAGTTACAAAGGAACTAGTAAGGCATTTGAATGGTGGAAATTGTAATGCACAATTAATTATATTAATAAATATTATTCAAACATTCGAAATAATTTTATTATCGATTTGACCTGATTTTTTAAGGAGAAATATATTGCTAAATATGAATTATTTGTTGGCCCTGAAATTGAAATTGAGTGGAAAATTGATCTATGTTCGAATTGATAAGAGGTTAATAAATTGGGTAATTACCGGTTAGCTGACCGATTTTAACTGACCGGTTAATGATAATATAATTGAGAAGTTTTTTGCTTAATAGAAAGTATTTAATTTAGCCAATATTAATAATTTTGATTCTTGCTTTAGCAATTCTAGCATGTCATTTTTATTTAGTGGCATTATCGCGGATTTTAATTTTTTTTCAAAATTTCAAAATTTTAAATTATTTATAAATTAAATAAAATGTTTGATTTTGTTAATCTAATAGAGAGTTTTCACTATATAAAACATGATAGTTCAGTTTCAAGTCAGTCGGTCAACCGGTCGGTCAAAATCGGTCAGAATCGGTCGGTCAGCCGGTCGGTCAGAAGCCTTTGACCGACCGATATCGGTCGCGGTTATGACCGGTTATGACCGTGACCATTAGCATCCATAATTAATACACGTATAAACAAATACATTTAAAGTCACATGAATTGGTAATTTATTTTGCATACCAGTGAAAGTTATACTTTACGGACGGATTTTCCTATATCTTTAATGAAAATTTGCTACGTTGAGATTATTATAATAGTTTGTTTATACGAAAATTAGTTTCGTGTGTAAGTAGATTAATATGTAAACATGAGATTTTAGAAGCATCACTAGGTAACGTTTTTGTGGCAGATAAGAGAAATAAACAAAATAGATTTTTAATATGTGTTTGGCATGCACATGGTTATACACATTAGTAAAATAAACCTTTTTTTTTATAACGGGCGTTAGTCTCCAGAAGAATAAGCACGATCAAGCTTCGAAATCATCACGGCTAAACCGTGATGTTGCTTTAATTAAATCATCAAAAAAGTTATCCAAAGGCTTTTTGTTCATCCGTTAAGTTAGTTCAGAGTAATGATAACTGCGCTTCCCGTGAAATAACTATTACACTTATCATAATGAAATCGCATCGCACAAAACATTGAGCTTCAGTTCTAGAAGTTTGTCCATCATCATATTTTCTGCCGTTATAGCCAAATCATATCCTAAATCCATTATCCTTTTATTTTTAATGCTGTCGCAATTTTATTCCATCACCTGTCACAACAACTTCGTTAATATTTCCCACAAACAATTTCCTTATTAAAAGACAGGCTAATCTGCCATTTCGACAGCCTTCCAAGAGAACATGTGTGATGGAATATTATTTTTTCGACACGACATGCTGTCTATAAAATAGATTTCTATTTTCACGATATATTTGGGCATAATAAATAAATTTAAGAAAAATTCTTAAACAAATTGAAGTAGTCGCGACTTTAAATATACCTGGATATAAAACAAGATTTTTTTTGTACCCAGAAAACCACTTTTAATATGAATGGTTTGACTGGTTTTGACACCCGTCAAATCTTTTGCGGTTTCGCCTTAAAAAAATATTTGGCGAAACGTCAAAACTAGATTCGATTTTGACACCGTCGAAACTTCAACAAAATCTAAATTATATCAGATTAATCTGTGGTAAATAAATTAAATTACGAAGTTATATCTCCGCCTCTGTTAAATCTTGGGCTATTGATATAACTTTAATAATTTTTATAAATAGAAGGAAAGAAAATTTTTTTTCATTTGTTAATTGATAGCGCAGTAGCTCAAAGGTATAAATAAAAAAAATTAAAAAAAAATAATAATAATAAAGATAACGCGCATCTTCATGTAATACTACTAACAAAATTAGACGTAAATCTAGAGTTAATTATATGTCAAAAAAAAAAAAAGCTATCATTTTAGGAAAATATTGCACGCAAGGTGTTATACCCCTACTCTACTAAAAACTATACAATTTTCATATAGTACGAGCTCTAAATTTATTATCATGAACGAAAGGTAAGGTTAATCGTAGGCGCAGAGTTATTTACACTTTGTAAAAAAATTAATACCAAAAATTAACCATATGATTAAAAGTTTATGCATGACCATTTTTATAACGTCCTGTATAAAAAGCACGCTAATTTTTATTAGATTACAATTTATTTAAATGTACCGAGGTATAAATCTAATAAGAATAATTTAATGTAAACTAAGCATCAATTTTTTTGTGAAACGTTCAAATTATTGTGAGACTGCCGATCACCACAATTACCGGTGGCTTAGGAAATTTGATTAACGTTACATGATGTTACCGCCTGCATGCATTTTTTTTGCTTCAAAGAATTTTAATTTAAAACAAAATTGAATATATCAAAAATGTAAGCTGACAATAATTCAAATGAGTGGGTTAATTGGCTTGAAGAATCTATCTCACGAAAACACATTAAATACTATGAATTCGAGCATTTTAGTAATGTCAAGAGATTGGAATTGGCAGTTTTGGAAAAGTCTATCGTGCAAATTGGTAAGGTTCAAAGCAACTACTCGCGTTAAAATCTTTGCATAACTTTGACAACGCCACTTTGAAAGAACTTGTTCGTGAGGTAAGAACAAAATGTAATATATATTTCGTTTGTTTATTATAAAATTATTTATGAATTAAGTTAAAATTTATATATTTTAGCTTGAACTTCAACGCGAAGTTGATTTTCATGAAAATATTATTAGCTTTTGCCGGATAACTTCTAAACAAAGTAAATCTTCATATTAAAATTTATTTATCGAATTTTATATTCTATTATAAATTTTTTTTTATTTTATATATATATTTATATATATTATACCTTTTTTTTTAAAAAAAAAAAAAAAATAGAAAATCAATTGAAAAAGTATTGGATAGTAATGGACCTTCCTTTGGGGAGACAAACAACAGATAGCATTCGATAGACTAAAAGAGATGTTAATCAAAGCTCCGATCTTAAGTTACCCTGATTTTAATAGATCCTTTGTCATCTACACGGATGCATCTGGAATAGGTCTAAGAGCTGTTCTTTCACAAGAACAATCGGATGAAAAGGAACATGTCATTGCCTATGCAAGTCGGAGTTTAAATTCAGCCGAAAAGAATTATGCTATTACTGATCAAGAATGTTTAGCAGTTGTGTGGACTATAAGACATTTCCAACATTATTTAGGAATGAAACCTTTTGTACTTGTAACCGATCATCCAGCTTTGAAATGGTTACAAACTTCCAAATTACCTAAAGGTCGAAGAGCAAGATGGGTAATGGAACTGCAGCAATATGAATTCACTATTAAATATAGGCCTGGAAAAGCTAATGCAAATGCCGATGCTCTATCACGAATACCAGAGGAATCAGAGGTATTTTTCTTGAACTTTGAATCGTATGAAGAAACTGGCTATGTTTCTTCTATCGAAAATAACTATATCACAGATAATCCACCCCATTCTGAGGAAAATAATAAATATGAGACTGAATGGTTCATTTCAAATCCCTCATATAGTCAGGATCAAATATTAGAAAATGAACTTTTTGATGATTGGTTTAAGCCAATAATTACCACTGTAGGATACCAATCCCCACCTGAGGAAATGCAGTATATATATAAAACAAATATAAAAATCAAACAAGTGATAACAGGACAAGGACAACCCATAAATAAGGGAGGATCTAGACGTAACTATTCATGCGATATAGAAAATCATCACTTGCATACATGCTGTAAAGCTTGTAAGACAAATTTACCTTATAACAATGTTGAGCACGAGTGTATAATTGGGTATAAATTGGTTCAAATTCAACCAGACATGGATCCAAGATATTTAGATAATCAAGTATAGTGGAATGAGCTGATAGAAGTTAAAATACAATCATTAGGAACTCAAATGCAAGTGTTACATAAAACACTTCAAGGATTTCCTCCTACACATCCCTCTTGAACATAATCAATCCAAGTTTTCTTATTAGATTAAGATTTTTTTTTACTTATTATTTTAGATATTTATTATTTACATTATTTATTACCTATATTACTTAGGGTGAAAGCAAAAGTGTATGCAGTATAACTACACCTATCATAGATATTAATTAATATAATCGTATTTATTCTTATATTTACACAACAAATTATTTTCACAGAATTAATAACCCCAAAATTATCAAACAATTTAAAAACTTTTGCATATCTTATACAGTCCAAAATAATTATTTATATAGAAATGATAAAAGAAACCCTGAAAAGCTATTAAGGGTAATTAGAATTCATGAAATGGAGGCTATTTTATACATAATGCATAATGATCCAAAAGCTAGACATTTTACAACTAATATTATGTTCGACAAAATCAGAAAGAGATATTATTGGCCTCAAATGTATGAAAATATTCGTGCATATATTAAAAGCTATGACAAATGCTAAAAAAAGAGGAAAACTAAGCAAACATGAAGATTTACATCTCATTGCAATACAAGCATCTTTCTATTAAATCAGAATTGACTTTGTAGGACCTCTACCCCAGCAGACAAAGGAAACAAATATATTATAGTGACTATTGATTATTTTACTAAATGGCTAAAAGCAAAGGCTGTACTAGAAGCAACTGCTTCTCAAGTAGCCCAATTTGTTTATGAAGAAATTATTTGTAAACATAGATGCTAATGAAGATATTAACTGATTGAGAAATCCACTTTAATAATAAAATGGTTGATGAATTAATGAATAAATTTAGGATAAAACATCTTCTATCAACTTCTTATTATTTCCAAACTAATAGTCTAGTGGAAAGATTTAATATAACTCTATGTGAATCTTTAGCTAAAACCCAAGAAATTTCAAATTGGGATTTGTAAAGTGCATTCACTTTATTTGCATATCAAACTTCTAAGCAATCAACAACCAAGATATCTTTCTTTTATTTAACATATAGAAGAGATAAATGATTATTCCTTGATGAACCAATTGAAGAAAATGTGACTCTAAATTAATATATAGAATCTTTAGTAAATGATCTATCATAAATCAGGAGAAAGCTAAAAACTATGTGAAAAAATCACAAGTAAATCAGAAAGATCAACATGATCACAACCTAAGAAAATCTTTTATTTTAAAATAAAAGACAAGGTTTTGTATTATTATGTGGCAAAAAAAAGCAATAGTCTAGAAAATTAGAATTAAAATAGAAAGGACCATACTACATTTATCAAATTTTGTTAAATGGATCTTATAAAATAAGAGAAATGAATGAAAAAGTTTTACAAATACCTGTTAATGAAAATCTTGTAAACAATATCATAACTGACCAAATTGAAAATCTCAAATAGTTATATAGTTCATTTATTCTTTTTATCATTTATTTTAAAATTTTTTTTTTCTATTATTTTATTTTTATATTTTTTTTTATTATATTCTTAGAAGATTTCAAAAGTGATTTGAAAAGAAGAATTTTCAATAATCCTATTCCTACTATACCTTCTTATACAGACAATATAAAGCTAAAAAGAAAGATTAAAATAACTTATCGTATGCTAAAGAGAGCCTCAATCCTTAAGAATTATATATTAATGATGATAAATGCCTTTTATCTAGGATAGTTACTAGAAAAAGAAACCTTTTCCCCAGCTCAACGTACTTGCTTTAAAGGCATGATAACCAAGTATTATTGTATTGCATCAAAACAAACTTATTTCATTTTTGAATTCTTAGGACTAGAACAAATTCAACATACTTAATACCTAAGTCTTTCTGAAATATATTCAATGAATAAAAAGATTATCAATCTCTAATGGAAGAAGCAATGTTGATTATTCAGAAACTAAAATTTAGGGAAGAAATTGAAACTGGCAGAAACTGACAGACCTGTCAAATATGACATATATGCCAAATATGCTATATCTGCCAAATAGTACACACGTATTATTTATTACATTTCTATTATTTATATCATTATTATTATTTATATCATAATTAGAATATCTGTTAGCTCTGTTATTATTGTCAATAGTATCATAATTATCATAGATTTTCTTTAATTATAATTTTCCTATATAAAGGGTATGAAAATGCTTTGGAAAAAGGATAGATTTCAACAAGTTCTAAACATTATATTCAATATACATTTAATAACAATAATAAACACTCTTAACATTTTGCAAACATAAAACTTATAATTTATTTCTTGTTAACTAAA
>CAJVPP010002891.1:0-13227 GCA_910592005.1 Funneliformis mosseae
CGACTCGACTCGAAAAAAATGAGTCGAATAGAGTTGGTCTTTAAACTCGACTCGACTCGACTCATTCGGAACTCTAGATGTGAGTATACAGTCATACCTTATTATTGCATTTACTGGTGGTATACCTAAATTTACACATTATCATCATTTTTTTAGTGGGTTATTGAGAATTTTTCATGTAATCGTTATATTTATTATATCATTTTATGCACATTTTTTAAATTTAAAGCTGATGTTAGAAGCATTATATAACGTTAAGATTAGTGATCCATACTATTAACCTTTGATGCAAATTTCATTTAACACCTTATTTTTGTGATTCTAAAGACCAAATTGCTCAAGTTTTAAAATAACGTTTCCAACTCCCCTCTCCTAACTCACCATCATGATAGGATGTCCATCACCTCAACCTATTAAGGTTGTGATCTTTGGTTTTCAATTAAACTGATATGCTGGCAAAGATTATTATTATTATTAGGAATACTAGGGGATTTTTTTTTAAAAAAAAAAAAAAAAATTATTTTTCTTAATAGTTTGAATTCATATTTTCTGAATTTCATTTATTCTTTTTTTTAATACTATTTTATATATAATGCTTTTAGTTATTTTTCTTATTTTTTATTTATTAATATGGAAGGTTTGCTATTAAAATCACATTACAGATCATATGATTTACTATGTTCGTAACTCAATTTTAATAGCAAACCTCCCTTGTCAAAAACAAGTTTTCTGAATAAATATCCGATTACATAAAATTAAACGAAATTTACCAGATCATTTAAATTATAAACATCTTTAATCTAATTGTTTGTTTTATATTATCGCTTAAAATATTATCATCAAGTTACGCATTTAATTTGAAATTTCTCTTGTATTTTTCTAAATTAAAACAATTTATATGATTTTATTTAATTTTACTCTAATGAATATTTTAGCTATAAATTTGTTTAAAAATCATTACTAAAATCCAATATTCTAATTTAAATTCTATTCAATCATTAGATTAATATTTGAAGTTAAAATTATTTATTTAAATTACTAACATTTAAAATAAAAGAATTGCCAAAAATTCTTATTACAAATTTATTTATTTAAATATACTCATTATTAAAGAATATTTAACTAAAGTCAAAACTTTTATATTTTTAGATCTCAATTTTAAGTTAATTTAAAAGGTAAATATAATTATTATAAATAAATAAATAATATATTATATATTTTTTCGTAAAATAATTTATTTATAAGTTTTATAAATTAAATAAAACATCAACTTTTTAAGAAGTATTATATATAAATCCAAAGTAAAATTTTTAACCATTTATATTAATTTTTCTATTTTTTTATTTAAATTATTTCTATCTTATAAACTAAATATTAAATTTGAATTTATTAAAATTTTTAATTATTAATATTATTTTATTAATAAATTAGTAAATATCATTTAAGAATATTAAAATTTTTAAAAATAATTTTATTTTATTATAAATTTATTTAATTTATATATATATATGTGTTTATTAATATAGATATAAAAGAACTTTTATAATTAAAATTTTAAAAAAATTTACATGTAAAATTTTTTTTTTTAAAATTAATTATATTTTATATTTTATTAATTATATTACTAATTGTAGCATTTTAATTTACATCAGATCAGATAATAGGTAATGCAATAAATAATAATTGAAATAATACATGTGATAATGATAGTTAAAATCAAAAAAAAATTGTTATTAATACATATTACCAAAATCTTAAAAATTATATTATTCATTTTTTATAAGTAAAAGTTAAGGCTAAATCTACAATAAAATTCTGAACAGTTCAGATTAATCCAAAAATTTTCGATTTGGATCAACTTTAGTTCAGTTTCGGATTGCAAAAAATTCAATCCGAAAATTTTGGTTTAAATTCAGATTTTTTTCAGATTATAAATCTAATCTGAACTGAAAAAAATCTGAACTGAACTGAAAATTTCAGATTAATCCAAAATTTCAGATTATTTAAAATGATTATATTTATCATTCTTTTAAAATAATTGAAGTTATTGTTTCAAACGAATGATAAGAAAATTATTTGATTAGAATGATTAAACTATCATTCTAAACAAACGATAAGAAAATCGTTTGATTAGAATGATAAAACTATCATTCCAAATGAATAATAAGAAAATTGTTCATTTAGAATGATTGAAGTTATCATTCCAAACAAACGATAAAAAATTGTTCAATTAGAATGATGAAATTATCATTCTAAACAATCTAAAATTTTGGATTAATCCAAAATTTTTAGTTCAATTTGGATTTTTACCAGTTTACGGTTCAGTTCAGTTTTAGATTAGCATTTTTAAGATTTATAATCTGAACTGAACTGAACCATTCAGAGCATTAATCTACAATAATACTAATAGCTAAATAAGTGTATTTATTTTCTTTTAGATTCATATTATTTTTCTTTATTTTTAATAAAATTAATACAAAAAAGTAAATTGTGAATAATTTATTTTTTAATTTATTGAAAAAAATCTATTTTTTAACTTATTATAAATGTATACATAGATTTCTTCTTTATATAATAAAATATTTTATTGAATTTTTTGTAAAAGAATGTAAAAAGATTATATTATAATAATATATTTCTTATCTAACAGTTTTAGGAATTTTACAACTATCAAATATAATTTAAAATTTAATTTTAAAATTTGTTAATAATCATAAAAAATATATAGACTAGAAGCTGTTGCTGATTAAAATAAGAGATAAATTACTATTAGAAGGATTTAGTATTATTTAAGAAATAAAAACAATAATTTCTAATATAAAAGCAGTAATAATTTTAACTTTAATTACATTATTCTGAAAAGTATGACAAATCAGTCTAATTCTATATTAAAATAAATAGTAAAATTATCAGATAATTGATCTAATATTAACTCAAAAATCTTTTTAATATTAATATTTTTAAAAGTTAAAATAACTTTATCAATCATATAATTTACATTCTTACAATTCTTAATTAAGCGTAAATAAATAAAGTTAATAAAGACTCATAAACCTTTTTTAATTATCATCAAATCCAAAGACAAATATATACTATTTTTTATACTAAAAATAATAAATTAATTAAGCTATAGTTAAGGTAATATTTTATATAATCTAATAGTAAACAATAAGATATTATATAAAAATCTTATCAAAGCTATCAGAATTATTAATAAAGAAATCAGTATATGTATTATTAATAGAAAACATAATAGTATTATAAATAATACGTTAGTTTTTATTTAGCAAAAGAACATTCTAATATAATTAACTTTGCAATTTTGTAAAATTATAAGACATTACTTCTTGATTCAATTAATTTAATCCATTAAAATTATTAAGAAATCTAAAGGTTTTTTTAAAAATAAAGCATATTAAAGAGATCCTTTAAAATTTTTTCATTTAACTATAAATAAAGTTCTAATTATCTTAATATTTTCTATTTAATTGCATTATTTACATCATTATAAAAATTATAAATTTAATACAAAATATTCTTATATAAAAAATTTTATACTTATTTTGTAATATTTCAAGAACAATAAGCTTATACTTGTTACATATTATATAAATATAAAATAAAGTTCTAATTCTATTCTAATCCAAATTCTATTCCTTAAACTAAAACTTTAATAAAAGATATCATTATAATTAATGTTATAATTTAATGATATTTAATACAATTTCATGTACAAATTTTTTCAGCCTTTAGATTTTCTTGATAAAAGATTTAAACACGTTTTTTTTATTTCTTAAAATTTTATTTAAAAAGAAAATTAAATTTTAAAAATTTCTTTTTCTTAAAAAATTTCAAAAATTTTAAAAATGTCTAATAAAAACTTCAGACCAAATAAAGATCAAAATGAAATACCAAAATCTATTTCAAAAGAAATTATTAAAATGTATCATAAAACTCTTAAATATAATTACAAAATACACAGAAATATGCTAAATACTCTTGTAAAAATGTCATTATCACTATCACTATCATCATCAAAATTCTTAATACCATCATAATTACATTCTTTACAATCATTTTATACACAGTCTTTAAATAAGAATTTTTGACAGCATCAGCATCAATATGAATAATATCAATATTTTAAGATTTTTCGATTATCGATAGATAATCTTTATTCACAATTTTTTTAATTAGATCTTTTCTATTTTTTTTTCAAAGGTTTTTTTTAAATTTGTTTTTTTTTTTTGATAACTAAAAAAGATTTGTATTAAAACCACATTTATAAATCAATTATATAATATTATATAAATAAAATTATTACTTATCTGGGTAAAATTATAGTGAAAAGTTTTCAATAGTAAGAAAAGTATGTATTGTATAATTTTTTTGAATATTAAATGATAAATCATGCAAAAATTAATCAAAATTATGAATATAGATACTTCAAAAGGATTATATTATACAATAAAAAAAATCAATAATCAGTAAAAAAAAAATTACTTGCCTTATGAATGATTATTTCAACAATTAGAAAGAATTCAATCAGGAAGATCTTGATTATGAATATCTTAACAAACTTGATGATTTTAATGATGATAAATGGGAGAATATGAATCCTAATAATAATAATTCTACACCTGTTAGTTCTAGTTCAATATGAAAATATATTAGTAAAAATTTAGATAACTTATGATTTAATATTTGTAAAAAGTATCATAAAAGTTCTAATTGAGTACAAGTATTTCTTCTTTAAGGAAACATCTTGCAAAACATTAGCTAGAAGTTCTCACAATATAAGAAATTCTAATGATAAAAAGAACGAATTCTCTTAATAAAATAAGTAAAAAAAATATAGTGATTATCTTGTATAATGAATAATTTGTAATCTTCAACCTTTTACAGTTATTGATAATCCATATTTTTAGGCAATAATTAAATTTTTTTGTCCGCAATATTCTATCCCTAAAAGACATCAAATAAAGACTTAATAATTAAGGCTTTTACTTTCCAATAAGTTATAATTATTAATAATCTTTATCAAATTCTAAGATAATACTCATTAACTGATGATATGTAAACTTCAATAAATCAAGAAACTTTTTTGAAACTTACAATTTATTATATAGATTCTGATTGATAACTTTGCAACTTTCTTCTTAATATTATTTCCTTCTCTATAAGTTATTCTGGAATTAATATTGCACTAATAATTACACATATATAGAAGAATTTAAAATTTTAAATAAAGTTTTTATACAGTCTTCGGCGAAAAGAATGGTGGTGGAAGACCACATTTATTTTAGGCTGCGGTTTTACCACTTTCCAGATTTAGGCATTTGTTTATATGCCCAAATCGGATATTGGAACCTGAATTAAAAAGGTAAGTTAAAAAAATAAGGTTTGTTATTTGTTTTTATTTTGATTTTCTTTCTGAAACTATGCCAAGCTCTTTAAAAATACAAAGAAATTTTGTTAAGTCACTTTGGGACCAAAAAGTGCATAATACAAAGGAAATTTCTAATTGATTCTGCATTCCTTTACGCATATGTGAATGATATGTTAGTTTACTAAATAAAACTGATAAAATTTCTATTGGTCACTCTTCTGACCATCCAAGAAAATTGGCTTCAAATCAACGCTACTATATTGGAAAAATTCTGCAGCATAATCATTTTACTACAACAGATAAAATTAAGGCAAAATTAGAAGAAAAAGATTCCAACCTTAATGTCAGTGAACGTACGATATATTGTGAGCTCAATAATCTTGGATATATTTCTGTTTTTCCAAGAAAGGTTCCTCTCTTGACCTAAAAAGTGAAGGAATTTTGTTTGTATTAGGCATATGATCATTCGTGATACAACTGGAAAAAAGTTGTTTTTTCTGATAAAATAACACTTTAGATGTTTAGAAATACTATATGTGTATAGTCTCATAATGCAGAACTAATTGCCCTATGGTAAAGCACCCATATAAGGTTCATATTTGAGCAGCGATTAGTGCTAAAGGAAAAATCAGCATTCATTTGTTTACTGAAAATTTGGATCATCATTTGTATCAAAAAATCTTAGATGACTATTTATATAATAACGCGAATATATTATACAGATGCGACTGGGTTTTCCAACAAGATAATAATCCAAAACACACCTCACACAATATTTAAGAGGACTTGAAAAAATATCTTTCAGGACGAGTTCTTTCTTGGCCTTCATACAGCCCAGACTTAAACCCTATTGAAAATGTATAGGTTGTATTAAAGAGAAAGGTGGAGAAAAAGATCAAGTATTTAGTAGCAAAAAAATAACATTACCTGCGATGTATTTCTTAATACAATTCAGCAGGAATGGGACGATCTTGATGACATCATGTTACTTCAGTGTATCGAGAGCATGTCAAGCTGGGTTAAAGTATGTATCAATGCAGAAGAAGGACACACCAAATATTAATTAATAATATAAAAGTTGTTGTTAGTATTGTTCTTATAAATAATAAAAAAAAATATACATTAAAATAAAGTTTGTACATACTGTCAAAATATATTTTCGCTATTCTTTTCGTTGAGGACTGTACTTATGACAGATAATGAATCTAAAATGATAGTATGCGAAAGAGAGATCATTTTAAGTTTTGATTTAGCATTTTCTACTACAATATTCTCATATTATTAATGTATTACCTACATTCTTAACTTAGAAGTAAAATATAGAATGGAATTAATTAACTAACCAATTATAAAAGCACAAGAACTTATTATTAAAATAAAAAATTAACTCATTTTTGTGATGAACTTTACCTTTTATGTAATTTAAAATATTACATATTTTAAACCAATTTTAGATATAGAAACTCTAAAAGATAATAATTGAATTATAATTAAGGTAATTAATTCCCTTATTACTTTTTTGATAATGATTAAGTATAAATTAATTTTTACCAATTTTAAATTAACTTGAAAAATTATAATAATATAAATAGGATACTTGTTTACTTCTTAAACTATTAGAAAGAGCCACCAAGTACTTATCAGTTTATCATATCCTACTTTAGGTAATGTATAATTTATTTTTGAAGAAATTCAAACATATTTAGAGTATTTTATGGGTAATAAAGGTTTTACATAATATGAAATTGCAGCCTCAATTTTATATAAACTTAATGAATATTAGAATATAATAGATAGATCATCAACTGTCTCAGTTATTTTGGATCCTTAAAATAAACTTTCAGTTTTCAAATCACTAAAAAGAAAGTGCACAAATTCATATTCAAGCTTATAAAGAACAATTTCCTAATATAATATCACTACTCTTATCTAAATCAACTACTAATACTTGTCAATATTTTACTCAACTTCGACAACTAATTAATGAAAATTTTTCTATATTACCAATCTCAATATCATCATCATCAGAATTAAATTATTATCTTGCACTTCTTATTGATAAGAAAATAGAATCTTTTTTATGATGGTAAACATATACAAAGAGTATCCAATCTTAAGTAAGATGTATAAAATTATCAGCTACCAGTATCACATTTAAGCAAGTATTTCAGTTGCAAGAAATACAATTACTAAAATACGTAATCATTTATTATCAGAAATAGCAAAAGTATATCTTTGTATGAAGAATTGAATATTAAATAAAATAGGAGGATAATATCTGATCAAATTTATATGTAGTTAATTTTAGTTATAATAAATTTAATAAAATAAAACATAAAAAATTAAATAATAATATATATAAAAATATAATAAAACTTTCCTAAATTCCTTTGGTAAGTATTTTCTTTTTTTAATTTAAATAATGAAATATTTAAATATGTTATCAATGTTTAAAAGTTTAATTAAATGATATTAAATCAGTTATTTAAAACTAATTTAAGAAATCCAATTCAGATTGGTTATTTGAACTGATTCAAAGAATCTAGTTCAGTTCAATTCTATTAGAACTGGGTTTATAGAACTAAAACCTAATTAAACTTTATATATATACTATTATTTACGTTATTTTAGAATTAATTCTAAAACTGATTCATTAATGAAATCAAAAGTCACTAAGTCTAATCTTTAGTATCCATATACTAAGTCTATCCTCGAAGTGGTTAGATTTAGCAGTTATCAAATTCATAGTTTTAAAGCTATAGAATATATTCTAGTATATCATTATTTTTAGATATGCAAAAAAATCTTTCTAAAGTCATTTACATTACGCAAACTCAAGGTCAAAAAATCTAATCTTAGACGTAAAAAATTGGGTCAGAGAGTAAACTTATGAATCAGAAGTTAGATTTAGCTAATATCAAATTTATTGTTTAAGAAGTTATAGAATATATTCTAGTATACCATTATTTTTTAATATGCAGAAAGCCATTTTGAAGTTATTTCCCTTACACAAACATAAGGTCAAAAAAATCCAACCTCAGGTAGTTAAAAGTTAGACCTCACCACCAAGTCATATGAAAAAAATTCTAAGTCTAATCTCTAAATCAAACCTCTAAGGTAAACATAATGTTTACAAAGTCTGTGAAATAAAGCAAAACATATAAACAAGATATATTCACAAAGTCTGCAGAGTATTAAAGGTGTAAAGTATGTATACAGTTCTACCTCTAAGTCTCACCTTTAAGTCTCATCTCAGAAGTATACTGATTATATATCTGGACCTTATCCTGAAGCATGTTCACATGTTAAATCTGATAATTGCTATTATTACAATAGCTACATAGGTCATTATTTACCCTTATAGGTTTATCTATCTTTATAGGTCTATTATAAACAGAATATGGCCAGCGCTTCTTAGCCCTATTTTCTTATAAATTTGAAAATAAAAAAAAGTAATTAAATATTTTAAATTGAGAAAAAGTTTTCATAATATATTAAAGGTTAGATTTGAGATAGTATCATAACAAAAGCGGATAAAAAAAATCATAAATGCATTTGCTGTGAAAAAGTCTTAGCTACATTATAAAAGCTTTATCAACATTATGCAAGCATAAAAAACCAATGTTATCTACTTTTAATAGTACAAGACCTCAATCTACAGGTCAAAGACCAAAGAAATCCTATATCTAGATCTTGATCATCAACTCCTACTCCAGTAGTTCATGTTTAAGGAAAGGATCAAAAAAGAGAGAAATCTAAGTCTATTTCGCAAAATAAAAATTAAGAGAATGATCCTAAAGCTAGTTCCAGTCAATTAACTCAAACATATAGAGAGGGAATACCTAGCAAGGTCTCTCCAAGGGGTAAGTACATTGATAAGTATGTAAGAAAGCTTAGAGAGCATTTAAAAATATGGAATACAAGATTATGTCAAAGATGAATCAAAGTTACTGATGAAGAATGTGATTTACCACTAACTTTAAAAGCATGCTAATCTCTCCATCATGATTTATTACAGGCTGATAATGAGGCTTTTGAAGAAATTATTTCTCAAGAGAAAATACAAACCCCTACCACACAGATTAAAGAACAAGTGGGAGAAGCAGGTTCCAGTCCAGCTATTCAAACATATAAAGAAGAAGAGTAATAGAAGTCCCTATCTCGTATAAATACAGAGTAGTTTAAAACTATATTTTCAAGGTATAGTAGGCAATTTATTACTAACGAAGAGGCTGAAAAGTGGGATAAAGAAGCATCATGATCCTGAAGAAGCTAGACTTCTAACATTATCAAAGATTGAGCAAGAAGAAAAGAATAGGTTAGAAAAGATAGAAAACCTACCTTTGTCTGAAAGGCAAGAATATGAAATACAAAAGGAATACGCTTTAGGGATCATTTTCAATCAATTTATTATGAAAAAGGGGAAATATATAATACAGGAGCTTATGAAGTAAAAGAAGTAATAGTCGAGCTACCTCATGATGAGATAAAATTCCTAGAAAGAATCCATAATTCAGCTATATCCCACTCTTCTTTAAGATACCAAACTACGTAAGAAGCTATTATTCTATCTATCAAAAATCTAGCATATGCTTTTAATACACGTCAAGATAATGAAAAAAATATACAGATGCTCTATACATATCCCAGCTGATTGCATTAGTTCATAAACAGATTACAGATGTTCTTAAAGAGGAGCTTCAAAGAAAAGATCAAATAAAATCAGCAATAGTCATATATGCTACATCTATGAAATACAAATATCTTAGAAGTGGTAATATAACAGACAAAAGAAACTGAAATTACCTATCATTATTCATATTATAGAGGAAAGCAACATATACTTCTCTCAGAAAATAATATAGATGAGCATATAATCAGCTCTGTCAGAGAAATTGATAAAAAGATTGAAAATACTTGAAGGAAGAGTCTGGTAAAATCTTTCTCCAGCTAGAAATAGTATTAATAGAATCTTATACATACTGTCGAGTTACCAGAGGATCCTATAAGCCTACACCCAAGAGGCTTGCCAATACAAAGTATATTATCAATCTGAATAATAAAGGTCTTATCAACCCAGAAATAAATGCATTATCTGAAAAATGTCTTCAAGATGCATTAGGATATTATTTCACTGATCAGGATAGAATTACAGACCATCTTGGTAAATGTATTTTTAGAGCAAAAAGTCTTTAAAAATATTTAGACGTTGTCAAGCTAGATGGAATCCCAATGCCTACTCCAATTTATTCGCATATATTTAATAAGATAAAGGAGATGAATTCAGATATCTCCATCAATGTCTAGAAGTAGAATGAAAAAACAGCTATTTCAAAGACAGTAATTGCTAGTAAGAATTACAAAAGACCATATATAATCGATCTCTTAGCCCTTACAGATATTATCAAATCAGAGGATACAGATAAGTATAGGCAAAATAATCACTTTCTATGGATCACAAATATTAACAGATTAGTATTTAGAAATACTACACATAAAGAAAAAGTTATCTTTACAAATGTTATACATTTAGTTTTCCTTCAGAAAAATCTTTAGACCATCATCGAGAACATTGTTTCAAGTTAGGAGAGGCGATCTAAAGAATTAATCTACTAGTAAAAGGAGTCAATGATTTTGAGCAGTTCAAGAACTATGGCTGAATGATCAATTCTCTATGTGTAATTATAGCGGACTTCAAGGCTAATAACGTGAAGTGAGATTATTCAAGAGGGATAATGAAACTATTTAAATCTTATGGTAGGCAAATGTGCAAGATTGCTGAACAGAAGGCTAATAGTTTCTGCTATTTTATCTACTGGATCAATACTGAAGATATATGGGATTCTTTCCTATACTGAGATGAAAATACTACTTAAGAATTTATTTGAAGAATCGATCAGAAACTGGTCAAAATCAATAAGGTTCTAGCTATCAAACATGAGCAAATTGAGACTGAGAAAACAAGAAAAAATTTGTTAAATCAGTTACCTGTTAGATTTGTAAAGGTAAGTTTGATATAAATATAAAGGAAATTAAGCAATTAGAAAGCAAAATAGTTAGTCTTAAAAAGAGTCTAGAAAAAATCGATAAAAAGTCAGCTGAATATAATAGTATCTGAACAACTATTAAAAAAGTGACTAAGGCAATTGCTAGTGAAAAAGCTAAGGCTGATAAGATCTGGGATCACTATCACATTACAGGTAAGTTTTGAGGGTCAGCATATAGAGATTGCAATCTCAAACTTCAAATTGAACCATGGAAGATCTAATCCCAATCATTTTCTATAACTTCTAGGGCTATGATTTTCATCTAGTCTGTGAATCTGTTAGACGCTCAATTAATATGCATCAGATAAAAGTTATAGCTGAGACATTTGAACGATATAAGTTTATGAAAGTAGGACAGCTTAAGTATATTGATAGCCAGCAGTTTATGAATATTAGCTTGGCTAATCTTACAAAAAACTTAGGTAACAACCATTCAATCACGAGCCAGTATTTTAAGAGTCAAGGTTATTCATATGAGCAAATTTCTCTAGTATTTCACAAAGAAGTATATTGCTATAAATATATTGATTCTTAGGATAAATTCTTGGAGACAGAACTTCCTCCTATTTATGAATTTCATTCTACCCTAAAGGGAAGATCTTATATAAAGACTACGATTATGCTCAAAAAGTATGAAAAACTTTTAGTTGTAAGAATCTAGGTGAATTTCATAATCTTTATCTTAAAATTGACGTACTCTCTCTTGCTAATGTCTGGACTTAATTCCAAAAGACATGCATATAATATTATGAACTTGATTCCAGCTACTATATTTCAGCCCCATCTTTATCCTGGTATGCAATACTTAAGAAGACTGGGATTAAGATTGAGCTATTTACAGATATGTCAATGCATGACTTCATCGAAAAGGCCAAGAGAGGTGGCATATCTAAGGTTTGTAAGCGATATTTCAAGGCCAATAATTCTAAGATGGGTAAGGCATTCAATCCATCCAAACTTACATCATAGATCTCATATATCAATGCAAATAATCTTTATGGCCGGACTATGAGTCAGTTCTTACTTATTGGAAATTATCAATGGGAAGCTAGCTAGGAGTATTTACTTAAGAATCCAGCTATGTAAAAGAAATATCTCAAAAAGATTCTTAAGACTAAGTCAAATGCCTCATGTGGATATTTCTTAAACATTAAGGTTCATTTCCCTCTTAAGACTCATAATTATTTAAGAGATTTGCCTTTAGCAGTAGAATGTCACTATAGAAAAGAATTAGCTAAGTCCATATAATACAAAGCTTATAAATAATTTAGATGGTAGACGCTTCTTTAAGACAGAAAAGTTAGTCTCTCATCTTGGCCTAAGAAATGATTATATCATTCATTACCAAGAGCTTCAATACTATATGAAGTTAGAAATGATTGTAGATGAGGTTTCAGAATCCTTTTTTTTAACCAGACTAGCTCACTCTATTTATTATCTTTAATACTGAAAAATGACAAGGGGCTAAGAATGTTTTCAAAAAAGACTTCTTCAAACTTATGAATAACTCAGTATATGGTAAGACTATGGAGAATATTCACAAATACCGGAATGTCAAGCACTAGTCGAAATAGTCCAAATCGGTCTAAAATCGGATAGCCGATTTTAGGCCGATTTTGATACTATTTACAGCCGATTTGCCATATTTTCCGATCGGCACAAACAGGTGCCGATAGACGCCGATCGACCCCAATTGGACATGGCCATTCGAAACAAATTCAACCATAAATCAGCCTAAAACTGGCCTCAATTCAGCAACAATTCAGATGCCGATAGACGCTAATCGACATG
>CAJVPP010002892.1:0-13222 GCA_910592005.1 Funneliformis mosseae
GATTTTTCAATTTAATATCATTCCGAAAGGGATCTTTCCATAAAAATTTAATTCCATTTTGACACCAAGCGCGATTTACTTGAATAATTGAATATAAGGTTTTTGCATCATCGACAAAATTAAAAATATGTTGTAAGGTTTCGTTCGGTAATTTTGCGGCCATATTTTTTATTGAATGTTAAAGGAAGGGGAAAAAGAAAGGAAGAAGTCAAAGTTAAGGGAAAGAAGTCAAAACACCTTCCCTTTTATAATAAATTTAGTGCGGATCAAACGCCAAAATTACGCGTTCGTTTTATCATAAAGCACGTCTTTAATGTGTAACAGGTTACGCGCCATCACCCAACCAAAAAAAAATAAGTCTCCTGAAAATCGAAACGCGATTTCTCTTTCCTAATATAGAGATTACTTGAATGAGTAGCAGGTTACGCGCCAACACCTAACCAAAAAAAACTAAGTCTCCTGAAAAATCGAAACGTGATTTCACTTTCCTAATATACTGTCACACATTCAAGGAAGACTTTTGAACATTTTTCAAACTATTTTTTTTTTAAATTTTTTTTTTTTTTTTTTTTTTTTTTTTTTGAAAAAATGGCCGAATATGAATGTTGGGATATTTGTGCTTTAATAGCCGCATTTCTGCTTCCACCTTTGGGCGTATTCTTGAAAAGAGGCTGTTGTGACTTGAATTTTTGGTTCGTTTTCATTAAAATGTGTTTTATGGTAACCATAAGATTCTAAAAACCTTATTTACATATTTTTGTTTAGGCTGAATATCATATTGACACTTTTTGGTATTTTGAGAGACGTGTATTATTTATTATTATTAAATTAATTATGTTGAACTAATTTTATTTTATTATAACGTCATATTTAAAGGTTGGCTTCCAGGTATATAATTAAAGGGAATGACATTGTATCCGTTATACCTTTTAATTCATTTATTAATTTTTTCTTTGTTCTTTAAGGAGTTTTTCATGCCTTCTATGTAATCCATCAAGACCGCCATTATGAGGCAATTTGAGGCAAATCATAATCTCCAAGGAACAAATCGCATGTAAATTTCATACTTTCGAATTAATTAAATTTTTTACATCGTATATTTACTAAATTTTTTATTGTCCTTGATATATATTTTTTATCAGCAAAATTTGAAAGATGATGATTAACTACAATTACAACAATTTATTTGGTAATAAAGAAAATTAAATGTCCCCCTTTGATTGTTGTTTTCTTTTTTAAATAAAATATAAATATGCGAATTGATAAAATATTATTTAACGTGTGATTTTATCAAATGATTTAAATTTATATTTTATGGTAACTGTGAATAGTAAATAATGCATGAAAAATCCCCGGTAGGTATCCTTTTATATTGGAAACAAATAAAATTATTAAATTATACAACAAAAATTTATCAATAGAGATGATGATGATTACCTAAAAGAGTCAATAGAATACTAACTGCTAAATCTTCAGAACATCCTCTTATCATTATTACGCCCACTTTTTTTTTTTTTAAAAAAAAAAAAGAGTTAATAAATTTATAATACAAATCGACATAAATTTTTAATATTTACCGGGTGGTAAAAAAATTGCAAAGGTCATAGCAATTATGTCTTTACCACTATACGTTGTCATTTCTTTTTCGTATTTAAAGATATGAATTTATTTATTTAGAATAATTATAGTAGTTTCACATTTGAAAAGTTGGGTTTTCCACATTTTATATAAAAAGGGGACAATACATTACATCATAATGCAAAAAATAATAAGATTTAATGATGTTTGGATTACGAATATACCTAACCAAATAATACGTATAATAAGAAATCTGAGATCAGACTATGCTTCATTGGGCAATTTGTCCTTTCAGGGATAGCAAATTTGACCGCGGAAAGTGGGTTCGTAGCAAGTAAAATCATTGACATCCTGAACCTGAGCCTGCAAACGGAATGTAGAACCAGCTAGAACATTCGTGCCAATGACTACGTCTCTATTCAGATTGGCATCTGTGATCGTGTACCAGTCAAACACTGTTAGATCCTCACTCTTAGGCACAACGTGAAGCTTAAGATATGGCGTGCCGCATGGCATTCTATGGGTGAATGTGTACATGTCAGTATCTGAATACTAAGACGTTTACGATTACTGAAAGGAAAGGAAGTTACGCTCACTCAATTAATCTGAAGGTAATGTCACCAGAACTTGAGGTAGTGCGGGAAGTAAAGTAGTCCGTGACTTTCCCATCATTATTCACGGTGCCTTCGGCCGGGTCGCATATTGCATCCACATAAGGAGAAATTAAGCAAGAGAAAATGACGAGCAATAAGATTGTTTGGAAGATTTCGTTGGTCTTCATTGAGTTTACGAGTAAGGTTTTATTTTTTTCTTGTTAACACTGGTTGAGAATTGGTCCTTTTATATCTTTAAGTATCATGCCGCAGAACTGAAGGTTCGAAACCAGATTTTGATCATACATCATTTCGGATCAGGATAACTTTTTTAAAAAATTGATGCATTATCCGGATCAGTGAATAAAATTCAAGTCAAATGCTTGTTGCGCAATGCGCAAAAAAAAATCTCATGCAATTTGCAGAAAATAATTACAATTATGCTAATATTTTTATTTTCTAAAATAAAGGTTGCAGAAATCAAAAGTATCGATAAATTTATATATTTTAATTTGTTTAATTTGTAATTAATTAATCTATAAATAGTGATATAAAGATTATCATTACGGCATTAAAAATGTCTTTTTTAGAAGAATTACAAATTTCACCTTTAAGTATTAATAATTAAAAAGATTTAAATCCACCTATATCTCAAAATCCTAATAAACGGATAAGAAAAAGAAATTTAATCCAATATTATTAGATAATGAAAAAACTGATACAGAATGTATAGTAAAATAAAGATGAAAAGATTTGTAGTTGATTATATTCAAATGGGAATTCAACAGGTAATCTTATTATTCATTTTGCTAGAAATCATCAAATAACAAAAGAGTTAAAATAGAAGAAAGATCAGTAAATAATAATTATAATAAAACTTATAAATATATTAATTAAATACTAATTATACTGTATATTTTTTTAATAGGTTCAATCTATAATTACAAAAATGGTTGTGTTTACATAAAGATTCAAAACAACAAGAATTATGATAATTATTAATTAATTGGATTATTATAGATTTAATATTATTAAATATTATTCAAAGTGAATTTTTTAAAAAATTTATATATACAGTATCATTAGTTTCTTTTTTTGTAGTATCTAATATAAAGTTAGTTAAAAATTATTTATCAAACATATAATTATACATTACTTATAATTATTAAATATATTAAAAATTATGCTATTTTAATTAGCTTATACTAGACCTTTTGACAGTAAGAAATCAATAAAGATATCTTGATATAATATGTTCTTTTTTAAATGTAAAATTTAATTTACATAAAAATTTACTTATTATAACTTATGTTTGTTATTTATATACTGTAGAATATATTAATAATATATTATTTGAAATTCTTAATAAATGGTTATTATATAATAAGTTTATATAATAATAACTAATAATAAATCTAATTTGCATAAAGCAATAGAAAATATAAATTCAATTTTTTCAAATATAATATAACGTTTTATCTAATTCTGATAGTTAAATTTAATAAAAGTTTAGATAAGTAGATTTTGAAATTAAATCTGAGTAGAATAAACTATATATTAGTTAATAGATAGCAGTGCTAAAACAATATGAGTAATGTAATTATATAAACTTTTAATATAATTAGTAAAACATTATAAGATTACTAGTTAATTCTATATTATCTTAATAATGTATTTTAAAAAAAATTTAAAAAATTTAAAAAAGTTTGATATTTAATTTTTTTTAATCAGATAAAAATTTTATATTCTCTATTTTATAATTTTAATTTTATATAATTTTAATTTTTAATAAAATTTATATAAAGTTACTGTATATAAAAAAAAACTTAAATATATTGATATCTAATTATTATCTCTTAAATTGTAAAGATTTATAAGCAAATTTACTTGCTTATTTATTATAATTTCTCTTTTGATTTATTTTTATAAAAAATTAAAATTTTTTTTTTAAAATTAATTTTATAAATATATATTATATCATAGTAATTTTTATTTTTAATTAAATAATAAATAATCAATTACTTATAAGCTAAAAATTTATAATTTTTAAAAAATTTTTATATTAAAATTTTATTATTAATCTTTAATAATCTTATTAATATTTACTTTTATAAATATTAATCATAATAAATATTATAAATTTATTATAAAAAATAACTTTAATTATTATAATTTTTATGGTTTATTAAGAAATTTAATAACTTTTATTAATAGTAAAATAATTCAATTGATTTACAAATATATGATTTAAAAAAATTATTAAAAAAAATTATTATAATAAATTTTTTAAATCTTAAATTTAAAAATTAAAATATTTAAAAAACTTCTTAAACTTAAAATTTCTTTTAATAAAATAATAAAATATATATTTAACTAAATTTTTATATAATTATTATATTATTAAAATAAATATTTAATATTTTATTAAAAAATTAATATTTTTTTAAATTTTCAGATAAATTTGCTTGCTAAATAATCTAAAAAATAAAAGATAAAATAAAGTTTATTACACTAGTTAAAATAGTCCAAATCGGCTAAAAATTGGATGGTCAATTTTAGGCTGATTTTGATATTATTTATGTCTGATTTATCATATTTTTTGATCAGTATAAACAGATGCTAATAGATGCTAATCAACTCCAATCAGACATGGCTATTCAGAATTTAAATTCAACCATAAATTAGCCTAAAACTGGCCTCAATTCAGCAATAATTCAGACGCTAATAAACGCTGATCAACCTCAATCGGATATGGTCATTCAGAACTTAAATAACCATAAATCAACCTAAAATTAGCCTCAATTCAGCAATAATTCAGATATTGATTGATGCTGATTGACTCCAATTGAACAAGCAATTTAACCATAAATTAGCTAAAATTAGCCTCAATTCAGTATTAATTCAGCAATAATTCAGATGTTGATCAATACCAATCGACTCCAACCAGACAAGCAATTCAGCATCAATAATTGGTATATTTTATTTATTAAATTTATTAAATATTAAAATTATATTAATAATAAAAATCTAATATAAATTTGTAAAAATATAACAAAATATCACTAAAATCTACTGATTAATTTCTATTAAAAATAGAATAATAAAATAATAAAATATAATCCATTTCCTCCCAAAATCTCCTTAAATCATTCTAAATATAGATAAATAAATAATATATGATAAAAATATAATTTATTCCTTCTAAAATCGTCCAAAAATATAAAATAATAAATATAAAATATAAAAATAGAAAAATCAACCTAAAATCACTTTCAAAAATGTAGATAATTATTAAAATCAACCTATTCTCACCCTAAATCGCCCCAAAAAAATGTAAAAAATAATTATTAAAATCGATCTGTTCCTACCTAAATCACCTGAAAAATGTAAAGATAATTATTAAAATTGACTTGTTCCCATCCAAATCACCCAAAAAAACGTAAAGATAATAATAAAAAATCAACCCATTCTCACTCAATCACCTAAAAAAAATGTAAAGATAATTATCAAAATTGACCCATTCTCCAAATCGCCTAAAAAAAATGTAAAGATAATAATAAAAAATTGACCCAAATCATTCAAAAAAACATAAAAAATAATTAAAATCAACCTATTCTTACCTCAAATCGCCTAAAAATTCATTATTCACCATTGTCTATTACGGGATTATCTTCACTTTCTTCAGCAGTAGATGAAACCCCCTTCTGACTTCAGTATATTCCTCAGTTTCTATTACATATTCTTCTGCAGTTGTAACTCCTGCTTTGATCTCAATATTATAGACCGCATCAGGTTGTGTTTTATATGACTACTTTGGAACATTATAGGGATGTGGCTGATCATAATGCTATACATCATCATTGTATTTTCTCTTTCGTTAAATTTGAGATGATGATGTTGCAGCAGCACAAGGATCAAGTACTTATCTCAGTAAATTTTTCAGTTAAAAGAAAAAAATAATTAGTGGAATATACTAAATAAATTCAAAATACGCTAAATAAGATAAAGAAAATAATAAACCTCAGCCGATCGCTAAGAATAGTTATATACAGTAATAATAGATCTTTAACGATTTTCTTCATCTGTTTCGCTGATTTCTGGTGAATGATATAGGCGATCGCTGAGAATTTAGAGTAAAGGTTGCTTTTTGTATTTTGCAATTAATTGGTCATTTTCTTTAAATAAATACTTTGTCGCCTTTACTTGCTAAACTGTTTTCTAATAAATAATAAACAATATTAAATTATTAATTCAAATAGACCTAAATTCAAAATATATGCTATTTGCTTATTTCATGTACTCGATTATTATTATGAATTTATCGCAGCTTTGAAGGGCCCTTTCCACTTTTCTTAATTCTTCGAGCTATTTGACGTGACTTATGGAGGGTTTTCAGCTAGTTTGTAAATTGATCAACAAAGGCCGAAAATTTGGAGTCAAGAACTTTCATAATTCAGGAATCAGATTATGATGTAATGCGGCATTTTTCTTGCTATTAAAAGGTTTATCATAGTCCAAATTGTCTTTTGAGCTGATAGTTTTCAAAATCACCTTCATTTCAGCCTAAATATGAAAAGCAGAAAAAAAATCAGCTAAAAATTTAAATTATTTAGACATAAATTCAAACATATCCTGACTCCTTTTATATTAGCCTCTTCTGTTGTTAAATTATCATTGTCCTCAGAATTGTTTTGTGTTAATTCTTCTAATTCATTATTAGTGCAATGCACTAACTTTTTTTCCTTTGATTTTAATGATAATTTTCTGATTTTTTTTCATTTTGCAGGAAGACCAGCATTAGACTGCTTCAATGATTTTAGCAGTCGTAATCTCTCAAATTAGTCAAGTCTTAAATATTAAAAAAGAAAATTAGTTATTATAAATATAGAATATTAATATATAAATTTTTACCTCTCTTGTAAATTTTTATTTTCCTTGCTAAATTCATCATTTATTTTGACAAAAAATCAGTTTTTTCTCAAGAGATCAGAATTTTGTCGCTTCAATTTCTTAATTCTCTTTCCCCTTTAGTTTGATATATTTTCATAAGCTAAGAATAGCACATCTATACCAAAAATGATTAACAAATAGAGTGGGATAAAAAGATTTATCTATTGCTAAAAATGTAAAATCTGTTCTAGTAATTCTTATATATTAAAAACACTTGTATACATCATAAATAATGTGTATTATATGCTGTATCTTTAATCAAAAAAATAAATTAGCTAGAATGAACTTAAGAAAGATTTCTACCCACAGATTTACTAGATACTTATGAAAAAAAAATCTAACCTTTATTATTAGGTATAGCGAATGGTGATTAGCACTAGAGTCAATTGGGAATTAGATTATCAGAATTCCTAGTAAACCTGAGTTCTAATATTAGCAACTGGAGACTATGTTAATATTAGCTCTATCACTTACTCTATCTCAACTCAAATATCATTTAGATCCTGGTAATTCTCAATATAGATATTTGGATTAAGTGAAATAAGCTGATCTACAGCTTTTTTGCTAATATTATTACATCCTTCCAAATTAAGATACTTTAAATTAAAACATAAACCAGCAATTTCTCTAATAGTTATATCAGTAATTTTACAAAAGCTAAGGTTTAGTTGTTTGAGCTTTAGATAAGAACGAATAATATTATAAATTGATAGTTCATGAATATCTGTGCGGTGAGAAATATTTAAATATTCTAATTTATGGTATGATAGGGCAATTGCATATAGATCTTTATCAGTTATTATGCTCATATTACAGGATATATATTTGTCCTTTTATAAATATAAATTAAGATACTTCAGATTAGGGTATGATTCTGCTATTTGTTTTAGTGTTTTGTTGCTAAATCCTATACTATAATTGAAATCTAAATAAATTATATTTGAGAACAAGTGCATAATACTATTGAATTTTTTATCTGAAAGTGGGTAGTAGTGTAAAATTTCCAGATGGATTAAATTTGAGCTATAAACTAGCTTTTGTCTTCTATGTACTATTTTCATAAATTTTTTCAATCAAAATTGATATGAGTCATTCCTCTTTAGCTTAACGTGATTCTATAAAATAGAAGCACTATATTTGTACTAAAGATGACACCTCAATTAGTTGCAACAGGTAACAAATAAGCATCACAATGTTGCAACAAATTGCAACATTATTAAAATTTAAGTTGCAACAGGTGACAAATAAGTGTCACAATATTGCAACGCCATCTTTAATTTGTACTATAATCAGAATATAAATAGAGCAGGATACAGTGTCTTATCTATTGCTAAGAAATATAGAATCTGTTCTAATAGTTCTGGTATAATAAAAATACTTGATTGCACTATGCTATGTGTTATAAATAATATATGCTATATCTTTAATAAAAAAATAGCCGTTAAGGTGCTTTGCAAAATTACGCATATTGATGATTACTACTTCTAATAATTATTATTCTGTATTAAGTTCATTTTTACTTCTTTGAATGAGATCACAAAATTATCGTCTAATAATAGTTTTAAATTGCATATATCTAAAGTTGTACTATTTTCTCGAAACTATAGCCTTCCTAATACTAAGTTAAGAAAATAATCAGATCAATCTAGTCCAGAAACTATGAATTCAACAGATATACTTTTATGCTTCTCAAAACTAATATGCAGATTGACCTTTCCTAATGTGAAATAGAATGTATTTGGGATTACAATTCTATTGATTTCACTGTGATATGTAATTTCTAATTCACTAATATATTTTTGGCTAATACAATTTACATCAGTAGACGTATCAATTGATGCCTTAATAGGGATTTTTTCTTTGACTATATAATTCACAAATATTATTTTATTATAATATATATAATATTCAAATATAAAATTAAACCTCGCTCTAGATTCGCATTTATCAGATAGCTAATTAGCCTTATTTTTATTACATGTGTTTTTCTTCTGATCTTTCCTTTAGGCTAAGTGCTTCTAAACTCTTTGATGCTAAGTTAACCATAATTTCCTATCTACACATTTGTCTAGATCTTCTAATTGTTTCTTTAGCATCCTATTTTCTCTGAAAAGTGCACTATATACTTCTGCATTTTGCTTATTTAATCTAAATGCTTGAGCTAATAATTTTGTATATTTGATAACTTCCTGCTCGCTAGCTATACTATCAGATGAATGCTTTTGATCAGTTATCATTTTTGCGATATATCATATATAGTATATTTTACTTTGAGCGAAAAAATAAAATTAATAAATGATATCAGACTAATGCAGAGCGTTTTCAACTAAATCAGTTCCTCTGATCCTCTAACTCATATATGTGATTAGTTTTCATTAAAGATCTTGATTGCCTCTGCCTGATTATAATGTTGTCCTCTTTTTCGATAATTTACTATTGTATAGTTTTTTACAGATTAGGTATAGTTCTTAGAAGCATGTCTAAGTAATTCACTGGCAATAGTCATAGCCTCTGATAAATTCTTCGTTTCATAAGTTACAACTGCAAATACTACCCTTAATTTGCGCAAAGAACTAGGAAGTAGTGGTTTACCAGTTTCAGAAAGAAATTTATTTTTTTTAGAAATATATTAAACCACAACACTCTGGGCTTTCTAGGGTCTCGTAATTGTCTGAAAAAAATTGCTTCCTGAATTTATATAAGTAATTAATTAGCCCACTTCTCATTCTTTTTTAGTGATTTAAATACTCGAGAAATGTCTTGTTGTCTCCAGTTTTTTGCATATCCAGTAATACCTCCATTAGATATATGCAGGGTTTTTATTTCAGCAGAACAGATGCAGAGCATTATCATTATATCGGCAAGGGCTCGCAAGTCAAGAACTTTAGATACATAATATACATCTAATCTTTCCTTAACTGACTTTAACGCAAAATAATCTAGGTAATCAATATCTTTATTTTCGCGTAATAAACCTTTTTTCTTTTGAATTTTATTAGCTGAGCAGTTATGTTTGGAATCAATGTAGCCAAAATAATTTTTTCTGAGGCTTTGAGGTTTCGCAACTTTCTTCAAAGCCTAGAGATTTGTGATAAACTAATATTAGCATTAGAAGCAGATTCAGTTAAGACTTTTGTTATAGCTTTTACATCTTTTTCGCTAATAGTATCTCAGATAATACGCTGAACTAAATCTCTAATAGTCTCTTTTTGCGAAATTTAATATACATTTACTGTGCCTCCTTTACTAGTTCTACTTCTTTGAAAACATCGGGAGTATCTGAAGTATTATAGGATATAGCTTATTTTACTTCACCTTTTTTTGATCAGCCGTCAGCTTAGAAATTAATGCAAATACCTATTCTTTGCTAAAGTTGTATCCTTTTTGAAGACGTCAACATACCTGGTCTCTCTTAACTTATTTGTTAAAAGGACGTCCAATACTGATGCATGCCTACTAAGCTCTTCGATACTCATCTTATTATTGAATTTGTTTTCTATTACATATCTAGTAGCGATGTCAACTATGTTGTTATTTGGTAATATGTAAGATATTTAGTAATATATAGATTATTTGGTATACTATGCAGAAAAAAGTTCAATTCAAAAATAATTATTCTGATAATTTACTACACCATAATCAGTAAAAATTATCAGAATGTTAGAGAAAAGGAAAATATATATAACTCTCACTCTAGCTGAGGTTTTATATCAATTTGAAATTTACAGGTAGATAAAATATGCAAAAAAAATATAATAATAATTTGAAATAATAATTTGAAATTATATATCGCTTAGTTGTAAAGAATGAAAGTCCTATATCTACTAATATTAATTAACCCACTCTTATTCGCTCTTTACCAAAGCATACCATTCTCCTGAAGTATGCTTACTGTTTTTTTTCATTTCTCGTCAGTATCAAGCTATGAGAATATGATCTCATCTTTTTCAAGAGAGCAACAGATTATTTCTTCTCCTATCAATCTTTCTCATACTATCATGTCCATATATTCATTGGGGTTTTTTTCCACCTCTTTTGCATAACCACACATCTGAGAATCAGTTTTTATTTATTACAGAATACAATAGAATCAAGTCTGTCTTTTTTAGTAATAGTTATAAAAATATCTGAGTTTTCACTAAATTCAACTGCCTTTTTTCTAAGACGCTCTTCTCGCTATTGTCTAGCTAAGAGTATAGCAGACGATACTTGATTGATAGGCTTAAAAGAATCATACTCATTACTTATTTCTTTTGAAGGCATATCTATCACTTTGCTGATAGGCTTGATAGATTCAGAAAGCTTGCTAGTTTTAGGTTCATCGGGCTCAGATGGATTAGATGTCTCAGATGTTGAGATGGTTAGGACTTCTAATTGTTCTGCTACATCTTTTTCTTGTTGAGGTAGAATTATTTTTGGGAGAATAATTTCTGGCACATTGAATATGAGTATGTCTGCGGGTTTATTAGCAAGCAACTTATCTTAAGGTGTGTCAGAAATCTCTTCGATATTGCCTAAGCTAGATTCATGGAGTTTGGCTATAATTTTGAAGTGGTTAAGAATATACTAATATACTTTTACTCTATTATCTCATGAACGTGTTCTATCAATACCAATTTGTGAAAACTTCTTCTCTAAAATAGTACTAGCAAATGTTTTTTCTCCATTATTTTCACATCAGGCAATATATTCTTGATATAATTTGTACAATATGGCCTATCAATTTTTTCAACAGGCCATGGGGAAGTATAATTAATTATAAATCTAATAGGATTAGGAAGTTAATTCTGCATTATTTCTGCTCTCATTTTTGTATTAGGAATATTTTGTGATATCTAATCTGAAAGATTAAGTTTAAGTAAATAATTCATGAAAACATCAGGTGTATTTGAATTATCTAAAATTTTTCCTAAATGCTTAAAATATTCCATATTTTCTTTACATTAAGACGATACATCTAGACATACAATACATCTATCATTTATTTCAATGTGAAGTAGTGCATCATGGTTACTTACAGTAGCGATCATAAGTATCCAACTGTCTCTAACTCCAGTTACAAGTAAGTAAATTCAAAAAAATTTTTTTTATTTAAAAAATACATAACCAACTAACTAAAATTAATACATTGTGTAGTTACCATCTGATTCTATAAGTGCAGCTGTACGCCTTTTCATGCTAGCTACCAAATTTGCAACAAGTATAGGTGATAATCAGTTCTATTCTTTTGTAAGTTTCCTCTTTAACTCTCTAATTGATCAAATTTTTTTTTTTGTATATTAATTTTCATTAACCTCCAAATGTTTTCTATAGGGTTTTGATTTGAAGACATTGATGACCAAAAAAGTACCTCAATGCCATTTTCATCCTTCTATTTTTTTACGATTTTCAATTGATGCTTTAGATCATTATCTTCTTGCAAGATCCAATCTGTGTTACCTTCACCAAAAAGTTTAGAAGTGGAAGCCAGAAGATCCTGCTTATAAATAGTACATATAAATTCAGCATTAAAGTTCCTCTGAAAGCAAAATAGCTTACCAAATTCAGAAGCAGAAAAACATCCCTAAACATGAACTTTTGTGGATGCTTAACAGAACAAACCACTTTTTTCTACCAGGAAACTGCCAAACATTTTTTTTTGATGTATATAATTGAAATGTACTCTCATTTTTAAAAACAACTCGATTCTAATCAAAATTCTTATGTTTTTTTTGCCTATTGCAACCTTTTCTTTCAATAGTCTTCTTTAAGAAAAGGTTTAAAAATTTTATTACTAAATTTTCCTTTAGACTTATGAAGACGTCGCCTTACTATTTCTATACTAAGCCTAACACCTTTTTCTTCCATTTTTTCTTATATTTGAATGGCTGTTATATTATGTTCTTTTACTGTCATCTTTACAATCTTGTTATCTTATTTCATGAATATTACATAAGGTCACCCTGGTCTTTCTAAAGTACTTACGTCCTGATTTTCATGATATCTTTTAATCCAATAAATAGCTGTAAACTTACTATAATGTATCTGTTTAGCAATAAATCCAAAACTAAACTTTGGACCAGCTGGGTGTTCACGTAAAAAGACAATTTTATATCGTTTCT
>CAJVPP010002893.1:0-13220 GCA_910592005.1 Funneliformis mosseae
TTTTAATTACTAAATTCGGTATAGTAAGGGTTTTTTTATATTTAAAAATCTGTCCGACACTGAAAATCCGTTGTATTATAAAATTCGTTATATCAAAATTCGTTGTAGAAAGAGTTGACTGTATATTATATTTTCTTCTACCTTTGAGAAACATATACAACACTTGAAGCATATTTTTGAAAAACTAAAGAAGGCAAAACTAAAACTTGATAAAGATAAATGTGAGTTTTGTAAATTAGAACTTGCATTTTTAGAATACATTGTTAGCGGACAAGGAATTTCGCCAGATCTATCGAAAATTTATAAAATTAAGAACTTTCCAATTCCTAAAAACACCACAGAACTTAGAGAATTTCTTGGACTAGCCTCTTATTATCATAAATTTATTCAAGAATTCTCTATTAAAACTGCTCCTTTATATATACTATTACAAAAAGAAAACCCTTTTGTATAGACTTCATCTCAGCAGAAAGCGTTTGAATATTTAAAAAATTGTTTGATTACAGCACCAATTTTAATATACTCAGATTTTAAAAGGAAGTTTTTATTATTTACTGACAGATCTTATATAGGATTGGAAGCAATACTAGCATAATTTGATGACTAAAATAGAGAATATATTGTTGCATATGCTAGCCAAAGTTTAAATAATACTGAGCGAAATTATACGCTTACTTAATTGGAATATCTTGTTACAATTTGAAAAATAGAATATTTTAGATCATATTTACTTTATCAACCATTTGAGTTAGTCACTGATCATGCAACCCTATAATGGTTGTTTAATAAACCAGATCTACTTAGAAAATTTATGAGATAGATCATTAGAATCATCGTATTCCCCTATAAAATTAGATACTAGAAAGGAAAATACATTCAAAATGCAAATGCTTTATCTTGACTTTCCTCTTTTACTATTTAATTACAACTCAGAAAATAATAATATAAAAAGTGAAAGCTTAAGTATCAGCAGTGTGATTGGCAGCTCTAATAACAAAAATGGATTTAGAAACCTACAACTAATTTTATAATTTTCTTAATACCCTAACTTACCTACCAAATACTATTTCTGCATAACATCTTGAAATTTGAAAACAATCCTTCAAATATTTCATCAAGAATCAACAACTTTATCATAGAAACTAAAAATAACCTTCTCAACCTTTATTAGTTATTAGAACCACTAAAGTTGAAATCTTAATTCACAATATACATAACGAACCTCTAGGAGGACACCTAGATCATGACATAACTTATAATAAAATAGCTTCTAAATATTATTGGTTAAATATGTATCAAGTAATTGATAATTAAATAAAAACTTGTGATACTTACTAACGACAAGGGAAACCTAAACAGATAGAATCTGAAATAGATTATGTAAGACTCCTCCCTCAAATTACCAAAGAAAATAGATATATTATAGTTGCTACTGAATATCTTACCAAATAGGTAGAAGCCACTGCAATCCCTGATTATACTTCTCAAATAACTGCACAATTCATTTATAGTAAAATAATTTGTCAACATTATATACTAAAAGAAATCCTAATAGATAGAGCTACGTCTTTCAAAATGAGTTAATTGTTACTCTTATGCATATTATTAGAATTAAACATAGATTATCATCTCTATATCACTCACAGACTAATGAATTAATTGAGTGATTCAACTGAACTCTCTATAATATTTTAGCAAAATATGCTGAGCAATATAAAGGTGAATGGGATTCGTATCTACCTTCAGCCTTATTTGCTTATTGAACTGTATAGCAAGGAATAACCAAATTAGAGCTTTTTGAATTACTATATAAAAGAAAGGTCACATTATTCATTAATTTAAAAATGCGATGCCCTTTACCTGAGAGTAACTTTTCATAAGCAGTGGATAAATACTATTTACTAATTTCAGCCTAATTAAAACAAAGGAGACTTAAAATACAACAAAATATTTTGCAACGTCAAAAATAACAACAGGAATATTACAATAAAAGTCACTCTAGAATAAATTACCAAATTGGTGACAGAGTGTTAATGTTTAATATACCACAGTCACATGTATATAGTGATAAATTTAAAGATAAATTTGATAGACTATTCTACATATATAATGTTGTATAACCAAGTATATATAAATTGCACGCTATAGATAGATGAGTTAGAAAGAATCTAGTATATGCTGATCTCTTAAACCATATTTGAAAAGATTTAAATAGACATCACAAGTTATCATCAGTTGATGAATTTCTTATAAATATAGGCCTAATAGTGACTCTGAGAAACTATTTTGAAAATTTAAAATGGCTATACTAAATAATTTTGAAACTGTGTTAGAACAACTAAAATATATGACAAATCTCTCAACTACAATTACCCGAAACTTGAAATCTTATAAAGCTGATATGACTTTATCACAAAAAGTACAATTAACTTATCAAGCTCTTTTACAATCAATATATATAGAGTTCCAGACGAGTCGATTTAAACTCAACTTGATTCGAGTTGACTCGAGTTGACTTGAATGATAAAAAAATTGTTCAAGAAGAACGATGACCTGAATCGTTCGATTTGAATAATAAAAAAAATTATTTAAGAAAAACAATAATCTGAATCGTTCTTTTCATTTTTTTATTATTATTTTTTTTCAAAATTGAATCGAGTTAAAATCGAGTCAAGTCAAATTGAGTTGAGTTTAAAATTTATATAACTCGAATCAAATCAAATTGAAAGATTTTATAAAAATAAATTTGACTCGACTTGACTTGAAAAAAATGAGTCAAATAGAGTTGGTCTTTAAACTTGACTTGACTTGACTCATTCAGAACTCTAAATACGTATGAATAATCAACTTCTATTTACTTGTCAATTCCTTATATTTAGAATAACTTCTTAAAGATGAAATCCTAACTCCTGCTTAACATACTTTATAAGCCTCTACTATTATTACGTATTATTATTGAATAGCTGTATGAGTCTTTTATTTATTTAAAATCTTAGAGTCTAACGAATCTTTAGTACTCAATCACTTATCTTAATAATAGTTTAACGTTTAAAAACTACCAAATATCAAGCTCTAATAATTGAAACTTTGAATCTTTCTGCTAGAACAAAAATCTTAAGTGGGAAATAATATAATTGGATTGGATTGATAAACATGATACAATTTATTATAGATCTAAATGTTAAACATATCAGACATATTTGATATATTTGACAAAACTGATATATCAGACATATTAGATATATTTTATTTATTTGTTATATTTATCTATATAGTTAATTTTATATAAATAAAAGATGATAAAATCATGTAAATTTTAGTTCACTTTTTAGTTTGCTTATAGTTTATTTTTATAGTTTTTGCTTTAGATACATCTTTAATAGTTTTGTTAGAGACGTCTGACCTAATCTTCACATTTAGTATTTTAATTCTTTTACTTTTTCTTACTTCTTTTATTTTCTTATTTCTTACTTCTTTATTATTTATCGTAAATAAATATATTATTATATCTCTGAATCAATTGAGCTGTCTTATTTTTAGTCTTGTTGAAGGTATACCACCCTATAAATTATAAATCTTAAGTTAAACTGAATTGAGTCACTATATAAACTTAAAAGAATTACTACTCAAATATTCTGTCTAACTGTTACAATTCACAAGAATTGCATGTTAACAATATCAAAATTCATTGTAAAAAGAGTTGACTATACATACTAATAATGATAAAATAAAGAAAATAGATAAAATAATGTAAATACAGTTTACTCTTAATTTAGTGAATACCTTAATTTAATTATAGCAAATTAGTAAAGAATTTAATTAAAATTCGCTATATTAAGGGTATATTGTAAATAAAATATACTAGAAAACAGAAACTGTTTTAAGTCCAGAGCGAAATTTATATATGCATTTAAGAATTTTACAATTAGTAAAAAAAAATATTTATTAATTACAGTTTCCGGCGAAAAGAATGGCGGTGAAAGACCGCATTTATTTTAGGCTATAGTTTCACCACTTTCCAGATTTAGGCATTTGTTTATATGCCCAAATCGGACATTGGAACCTGAATTAAAGGTAAGTTAAAAAAATAAGGTTTGTTATTTGTTTTATTTTTATTTCCTTTTTGAAAATATGCCAAGCTCTTTAAAAATACAAAGAAATTCTGTTAAGTCACTTTGGGACCAAAAAGTACGTAATGCAAAGGAAATTTCTAATTGATTGTGCATTCCTTTACGCACATATGAACGATATGTCAGTTTACTAAATAAAACTGGCAAAATTTCTATTGGTCACTCTTCTGGCTGTCCAAAAAAATTGGTTTCAAATTAACGCCGCCATATTGGAAAAATTCTGCAACATAATCATTTTACTACAGCAGGCAAAATTAAGGCAAAATTGGAAGAAAAAGATCCCAACCTTGATGTCAGTGAATGTACGATACGTTGTGAGCTTAACAATCTTAGATATATTTCTGCTTTTCCAAGAAAGGTTCTTCTCTTAACCCAAAAAGTGAAGGAATTTCGTTTGTCTTAGGCACGTGATCATTTGCGATACAACTGGAAAAAAGTTGTTTTTTCTGATAAAACAACACTTCAGATGTTTAGAAATACCATGTGTGCATAGTCTCATAATGCAGAACCAATTGCCCCTATGGTATAGCACCCATTCAAGGTTCATGTTTGGGCAGTGATTAGTGTTAAAGAAAAAATTGGCATTCATTTGTTTACTGAAAATTTGAATCGTCATTTGTATCAAAAAATCTTAGACAACTATCTGTATAACAACGCAGATATATTATACAGATACGGCTAGATCTTCCAATAAGATAATGATCCAAAACACACCTCACAGGATATTCAAGGGGACTTGAAAAAACATCTTTCAGGACGAGTTCTTTCTCGGCCTTCATATAGCCTAGACTTGAACCCTATTGAAAATGTATGGGCTGTATTAAAGGAAAAGGTGGAGAAAAAGATCAAGTATTTAGTAGCAAAAAAAAAACATTACCTGTGATGTATTTCTTAATACAATCTGGCAGGAATGGGATAATCTTGATGATGCCATGTTACTTCAGTGCATCAAGAACATGCCAAGCCAGGTTAAAGCATGTATCAATGTAGAAGGAGAACATATCAAATATTAATTAATAATATAAAAGTTGTCATTAGTATTGTTCTTATAAATAATAAAAAAAATATATACATTAAAATAAAGATTATACATACCGTCAAAATATGTTTCCGCTATTCTTTTCACTGGGGACTGTATAAGGTATATATTATTTTATCAGTTAATTAGACAATTGTGACCATTCTGATTCTTAATAAATATTAATAATTAATTATATTATATATTTTATTTATAATAAAATTGTAAAAATAATTGTAATAATAAAAAAAAATATATATAATTGTAAAATTATTTTATGATTGATATATTGTAATAATATAATAATGTATAATAGTTATTACAAATCACATAAGCTATAATAGTGAAAATGCTAATTTTTTTTACAAAATCTTCTTAATGCATCTATTAAATAATAAAATAGTTACTTTTAGTAAAATTTAAAAGTTAAAATCAAGAGAGAATGAGACGCTTGAATAGTATAAGATACGCATTGCCAAGTAATATAAGAAAACTGCTAGAAAAAAATAAAGAAAACTGCTAAAGAATGTGATATATATTGTGTACATAATCGTAAAAGTAAAAGCTAAAGTTAGCTTTAGAAATTGACCAGTAACATAAAAGGTGCTTAGCAGATAATCGTTCATACAAATAAGCCATTTGAGCTGTAAAACTGCAACAGGATCATGTTGAATTACTGCAGCAAGTTTGAACAATGAAGTTGCAACAGATCAAGTTATAAATTTAAATCAAAAAGATCAGAGTAATAAAAATATATATAAAGCATCTCCTGCTTCTATACTTAGTCAATCTGATAAAAATCTTCTGCAGAAATTTCATAATACATAAAGTGAATAACTAAAATATTTTTATTGTCCAATATATAACAAGAGGTTTCCTTTTATAATGCTTGTAAAAAAGAAATGTCATCGCTGTTATAGTGAGAATAAATCTCCAAAAAAATTTTCATCAGAGAATAACATAGATCTAAGTGAAGTACCTGAAGAGCTTCAAGGACTTATAAAAATTAAAAAGATGCTGAACGTATGAGTATTTTCTGTAATATCAGTTTATAGACTTTGTGAAGGATAGCATAAATATCACAAAAATATAATAAACTTTTCTTAAGATATACAAGAATTTATTACTCACTTTTTTTGAAATTTATCATTATTAGACATGCTGCTTGTACATTAGCAATCAGCAAATACTCAAAAGGGTTTAGGAATTTTAAAGTCTGTTATGTTAAATTTACTCATGCATTATTTTGGTTGAAGAAAAATAATAATTATTTTGAGGATATTATAATTGATAATAAAATTATTCAATTCTTATCTATTAATAGTTCTATTGATAACTGGCTTTAAAATACTCAAATAGTTACTAAAGATTTAGATAATGATAATGAGAAAAAAGATGTGATTATATATACCTTTATTCTGCTTCTTCCTTTAGGTCATTATAAAGACATTGTAATTCAAAACACTCTTGACTATATGTAAAATGAAGTCAATCTTATAGAATAGCTACAGATAAATAATAATTTTATCAATAAATTTCAAATGTTAGAATACCAGTGGCTATCAAAAGAAATGCAAGTGTGATTGTTCACCTTTGAACAGCTATAACTCATCAATCACAAATGCTAGAAATATGATCTTATACCTTTTTTAAAACTCAAATCTTGTAGGATATTATAGAGAAATTTAATATCAAGTTAATAAAAATAATTTCGTATAACTTAGTGAGCTATATCAAAATTTATTACATAGTAAAGTTTGAGTGTAAAAAATTTTTTAAACACATTAGCTACTACAAAACTGACACTGGATTCTGATTCTCCTCATTGCAGCAATTCTATCAAGCTAAATTTCGTTAAAATCAAACTAGCTAATCAGAAATTACATGTAGCAAAGATCAGAAAATTATTATATAAAAGGGATTTAGCTACTTTTTATATAATAATTTACTGATCATTGCTACACAATAATTCCTGATCAGCTGGTCTAATTTCAATGAAATTTAGCTTATTAGAATCACTGCATCAAGAAAAATTGAAATTCAGTATTAGTTTTATGGTAGCTAGTGTACTTAAAAAAATTTTCTACACCCAAACTTTACTATGTAATAAATTTTGATATAGATCGCTAAATTACATGAAATTGTTTTTATTAACTTAATACTAAATTTTACCAGATTATCCTTCAAGATTTGGATTTTAAAACAAGTACAAAATCATATTTCTAGCATTTGTAGTTGATGAGTTATAGTCGTTCAAAGGTGACCAATCACATTTGCATTTCTTTTGGTAGCCACTGTATATTACATATACATTTTTAGCTTTATATCTGATTAAAAATGCAAATTTGCATATAGAATGTATTAAAGATATAAAGTCTATTGAATACTTCAAATACCTATTTTATATAAAGGCAGGAGATTTAGCATCATATTTATTGATGGTATTTTACTCTGAATTTTCAAATGCATTAGTAAGCATCACAAGAAGGAAAGGTACATATTAAATAAAATCTTATTGATGCTTAAATTACCATTACAGATATTCAGAAAAGAATTAATTAAGGTGATAATATATTACTGATAAAATAATGCAATTTGGTAAAGGTTTATGTGATTTTAATAATTTTGAAATGCATAACGTTAGAAATTATCTGATATAGTTAAGCAGATAGATTCACAAAGCTTGATATTCTTTACATTTGGTACAGTTGATCTACACTGGTCTGAACTCAACAATCTGATACTATTTAATAAAAATTTTGCAAATAATCACTAAATATTATCAAAAATCATCATATAGCAGTCTGATTTTTCAGTAAGTGATTTAAGATTTTCTTTAATGATATTCTAAAATATCAATAAAATTTAGAAGATTAGTGATACAGGTTTGAGTAACAGCACTGAGATAGTATTCATATACATAGAATTAGAAAAGATAAAATGCATTTGATATAGAATAAAACTGAATAAAAGAAAATGAAAATGTAATAAAAGAGGCAGTATAATATTTTGATACATTTATTATTATGATAAATCTAGGGTTTAATGTATCTCTTTCTAATAAGCAACTATGTAAAAAAAGTAAAGATAAATAATGCAATAATAAGTAAGATTATATTAATATAATTAACAAACTGAAATGATATACATGTTGCAGTTCTTCGTATTATTTTTATATTAAAGATGACAAATAATCCTGTAAATTTAGATATCTTAAGAAGAATATTACACATACCTTTATGTGTGATAATAGTTGTGACCAACTAGAGCTCATAACAACAAGAAATAATCTATTGATCAACTTATACAGTCAGCTTTAATTGTAAGGTTGACGAGCAAATGTTAATCTAAAACTGATTCTCAATATTCACGTAATCTTAAAATATATTTCAAAGTATATAAGTAAAGCAAAACCTCAATTTACTACTTTCAAAAATACTCAATCAAATTCTTAATAGAAACAGCCCTGAGATCTAATACTTAACTTAATCTAGAAGCTGTTATTCTATAGTATTGCAAAATGTGATATTTTTTCTCAAAAAATATATCATTTTCTTCTTAGTATTCTATTATATTATTCAAGTAGAGTATTTATATCAGTAAATCTTAATAAAGAAACACTTGGGTGAATTCATAAAATTGGAAAAAAATGAAGAATCCTTTACAAATAATTCTGAATGACAGAATAATCATCTTTAAAAAAATATTATAATTGATCTGCTCAATTTGAAGATTTTATGTTATTTTAGCTTAATTTAATATATAAATTTACAAAAGATTATTAAAAAAAATGTATAGAAGAAATATAATACGTATCTTTTCATACCTATCATTTTTGCCTCAAGGTCCTCAATGGAAAGAGTTTTGCTATGTAAAAGTTCTTTACTACATTCAATATCAAGATTTTCAGCAATTAACAGAGAATGAAACTATTATATAATCAGCTCTATATAACTGATATATTAAAGAAATAAATGTAGATACAATTGATCTACTTAGACAATCTATGGATAAAGAAACTGATGAATCTGTTGATGAAGAGGATAAAAACTATTCAAAGATGATGATAAAGATGAATTATGATCTAATTGGATGTTTTTAGCAGAAATAGGTCTAAATTCAATAATTAATTGTTTATCTAATATAGGATTATATAATATAGATTGTAATTATAATTAGATTAACAAAACTAGATAATAATACTTTAATGCAGATCTTATAGAAGCTGATACCTTTGTGAAAAGAGTTTTCATTAATAAGAAAGAAGATGAAGGAAACTAATTGGATAATTTGAATTATCAGTCATTAAATGAGAAGAAAAAGATCATTTTTAAGCAAGTAGAGTCTATAATTAATGGCTATCAAGCTAGACCAATAAGAATTATTATAATAAGGATTGCAGGAACTGAAAAAACTTATCTTATTAATGCAATCTGAGGTAGACTTCACAAGATGACAGTGTAATAGGATTGGATTGATGAACGTGACGCAGTATATTGCAGATCTAAATATCAGATATATCAGACATATTTGATATATTTAATATATTTGATATACTGGACATATTTGATATATTTGATATACTGGACATATTTGATATAATTGATATCTTGGACATATCGGATATATTTGATTTATTTGATTTATTTGTTATATCCATCTATATATTAATTTAGTATAAATAGAGAGCAATAGAATCATGTAAAACAGTAGTTCGCTTTTAGTTCACTTAGTTTTCCTTTAGTTTTGCTTTTAGATCGACATCTAATAGTTCTTGTAGAGGCGTCTGGCCTAACATTCCACTTAGTACTTTAACTCTTTGCTTTCTTTTTTTTTATATATTACTTCTTATTTTCTTATTTTTCTATTATTATCTCATATCTTTATTATTATTATTATTATCAATAAACATTATTATTATTATCAATAAACATATTATTATACCTCTGAATCAATCGAGTCGCTTTGCTTTTAGTCTTATCATGAATACACTACCGTGTAGATTCTAAATCTTGAGTTAAACTGAATTGAGTCACTACGTAAACTTAAAAGAATCACCACTCGAACACCCCATCTAACTGTCACAATTCGCAAGAATTGCACGTTAACAATATTTTATTTAATATATATTATTATTGTGAAAGATTTTTTGATATTAATAGTATTCAATTTAAATAACTAGATTAATTAGAATGACTTTATGATATTAATAGTCTTTGTGATATATGCTTATGAAAACTTATATATAAGTATTATTTTATACTTTTTCAGATTTAACTTAAATTAATAAGTTCATCTTTATCTAAATTTTAGAATAACAAATATAATTAAAAACTTGAATTAATAGATCTTTTATGATTATAAGTTTTCTTTACTAATTACAAAATATTTTAATATTCTTTTTTTTTTGTTTTTATAAACATATTTTTTGAAAATCAATTTTATTTAATTTTTAATAAACTTTGCTATGTATTTTATAATTTCTTGTAATTAATTATTACCTTATAATTAATTACATTTATAATAAATAATTTCTTATTTATAATTAATTCTATTTCATAATTATTTACCATCATTTAATTAATTATATAATTATCATATTTTTTAAAAAATATGTAATTAATTATTATAATTATAAATTATATTTTTATATAATTACATATAATTATCATGATATATTTACTTGTGACTTAAATTTACAATATATACTGTATTTAATGTTATTACTAAACTAATCTAGTGATTATTAGACTGAAACTAAATTAAAGCTAAATTAAACTAAAAAAATTAGATTGGATTTAATTTGATTTGGAATGTTAATTAGTATAAGATTTAATTTATATTTATAAAAATAAAGTGTTGTTAATTAATAAACAATAAATAAATTATTAAATTATTTTATTGTTTATTATTTTAATTATTTAAATATTGAATTTACAAATTATTAATATAATAAGAAGGTTTTATTCACTTATAAATAAATTAACTAGCTTTTATTTTACCTGTAAATCTCTTTATAAATGCTTTTAATAAATATAAATATTTTTAATAATGTATTATTTATAACTATTCATTTTTACTATTCTCTAAATTACATCAAAATACTTATTTTTAAGCATTAACTTTCATAAATTTAATATTTCCTCAAAAGACTTAGAGACTTCATTATTTATTTGATCTACTTTTTTATTATTAAATTCACTTTTACTATTATTTAATTATTTTATCTTTTTATTAATTTTAAGAATTGAGTTTACATTGATATTATTATCTTTATTAGAGTTGTATATTTATTTATTTACTATAGAGTTTTATTTCTATAGACTTGATTAATAATACTTTTATTTGCACTATTAAGTCTAAATACTACATCATTAGAATAACAATTTTTATTTGCTAACAAGAAATTTAAATTATTAAACTATAAAAGAAATCAATTTTTTTTTGTTTAATATAGATAATTTATTGAAGATTACAATATTTTTACTGATATAGTATTTATACAAATATTCATAATTTTGATATATTACAATTCCTAATTCTTTATAATGATATGAAATCCAATTCCAATATGTAAAAAAATTAAAAAATTACTTAAAGATGAGTCATTAAATAGAAATTTTTTATTCAATAATTATCAAATTCTTTATAATATTAAATAATGTATTTTCTGTCTAAATAATAAAATAGTATAATATAAATTCACTTAAAGCAACTTAATTAGAACTCTATTAAGATTATTAATTAATATTGTGAATATAAAATTTAAGATAATATTAAAAGTAGTTTTTTTATTCTTTATTATTTTTAAGACTTTTATACACTAATCGAAATTAAAAAAATTAAATATGCAAAAATCAGTCTAAAATCAATCTAAATTTAGTAAATTATCAAAAATTAGCCTAACCGATTGGTTATATCAGAAATTGGTTAAGAATCAGCCAAAATTTAACTTATCTATTCCTAAAGAATAATAATATTATCATATCTAAAGAATGATGCATTTATTGTATCTTAAGTATGATGCATTAATTATACCTTAGTTGCAATAATTTTATTATTCTTAAAGAATGATAGTATTATCATTTCTTAGATACGATAGTTTTATCATATCTAAAGAATAATGATATTATTATACTTAAAAAATGATGCATTTATTGTTCCTTAGAAATGATTGTTTTATCATTTCTTAGAGATGATTGTTTTATCATTGCTTAGGAATGATAGTTTTATCGTTTCTTAAGAATAATTGTTTTATCGTTCCTTAGATATGATGCATCTATCATTCCTAAGAAATGATTGTTTATCATACCTAAAGAATGATAATATTATTGTTCCTTAGGTATAATAGTTTTATCATTCCTTAGATATGATATTTTTATTATTTCTAAGAAAAATGTATTTATTATTCCTTAGAGACGATTGTTTTATTATTCCTTAGAGACAATAGTATTATCATATCTAAGGAACAATAGTTTTATCATTCTAATAAACTGAACTTTTAGATTAAACTGATTTGCTAAAATTATATTGATTTAATATACTATTTGAGTTTATTTCTGATATATAGAAATATTTATAAAAATAAGCTTAATTTTTTAACTTTTTAAAAATAATTTTAATTATTTCCAAATTTTCTTTTTTTACATTCCATCAAAATACCAAAAAAAAAAAATTTGTCTCAAGAACAAAAGGACCTTAAGTTGAATTTTAGTCAATTTTTCTGATTTTTTTTTTACTTTTTATAATAGAAATATACCTTTAACCATCAAAATTAGACGAAACTTAAGTTGAATTTTTGTGATTTTTTTTTACTTTTTATAATAAAAATATGTCTCTAACTATCAAATCAGATAAAAATTAAAGTGTATTTTAGTCAATTTTTCTGAATTTTTTATTTTTTATAATAGAAATATACCTTTAACTATTGTTACGGTCAGTTCTTTAAGATACTTATAAGTGATAAGTGAAGCAATATATGTGGATGGTAAGTAGAAGGTTTAATTTGATATTTAGATTTAGAAGAGTGTCAGTAAATTAACAGTTTATTTAATAATTATAACAATGGAGTA
>CAJVPP010002894.1:0-13219 GCA_910592005.1 Funneliformis mosseae
TTATACTGATTTTCCATAAAAGTTATACATTATAAAACTTAATATTTTTATGGAATTTTTATATCAAATTTTTTATTGGGATCATTTTGATCTCTTTCCATATTTTTTGAGGTATCACTATAATTGCTATTTATAATTGAGTCAGTATTGCTAACACTTTTAATTTTCTATGATTGAAACTATTTTATTTTTACCCAAATTTGATATAATTTATCAGCGATGCTATCAAAGAATTCCTTTAGTATGTTATCCTTATATCTAATTGTAGTAATAGTTTTTTTCAACAAATATTTCAATAAGCAGTTTCTTTCCAAAAAACTAGCCTCACTCTCTTGGTTCTTATAAAATATGCTATAGTAAAGGTAGTGTATAATACAGTATTATATTTAGATGCAATCTACAGAAATCAAAAATTATCAAAAGATGGTAGTTTTTCTGATTAAGTTTCGTAGTCTAGGTAACACTGTAAGCAAGATTGATTTAAATGAGTAATAAATAAGATTTTATAATCTTTAAGTTCTTATGAATAGCTATGTGTTGTCAGACAGTTAGTAGGTATTGTTCTTCAGTGATATAGTCAGTGCTAGATTTCTTCAGATTTATTGAGATTTGTTGTCAAAGTAGTTATCACTAAATACTAATTTGATCCACATGGCCTTAATTTTATAAAATTCAATAAAATGTTTTAAATCGTTAATATTGCTTTATAAACGTTAAGATGATTAATTGAAATAACTTCTTTATTCTTTAATGATTTATACTGAAATTGAATCTCAACGACCCGTAACTGAAATTGGAAGAGAATAGGTCCTATAGCTACTATTAATTATCTAAGTGTTCTTTACATACGTTTGATTTGTCAGATTGGTTTTTAATCTACCCAACCTGCAAATTGGTATCTTATAATACTAATAACTAAAAATTAGTATTAACGCAAGATTAACAAAGGGATTTAGCTTTTATTTGATACTTTAGGGAGAGCTCTAAAGGGTTTACAAATAATTATTACTTCAAATAATAGTGTATATTTAAAATAGACTTTTAGACTTTTATTAGAAGATAAGAAATTCGCTACAATTATATTTATTAGTATATAATTATTATTAGTATTTATCTTGTTAGTGATAAAAATTAATTGAGTTCCAATTGCTTACAAATTATTATTTCTTATTATTTATTACTATCTATTGCTATCTAATATATTGTTCGCCTTAACCAAGTCCTTAAGCTATCCTATTTATACTAAATTTGCTAATATAAATAAATAAAATACTAATTGATTATAAACAAAATGATTAATAATATAACAGAATTTTCTGGCAATTTCTGGGTTTTTTGTATAACTTTTGTTTAATTTGTTTTTCTTGTCTTCGCCGTCTTTGTTGTCTAATGTAATACAATCAATATGCCTTTTAATCATGTATATTACATAATTTTTTGGATTAATATCTTTCTATAACAATAGTATTCTTACTAATTTAGTCTTAAATATAGATAATGGCATCTCTTCAGGAACTTTGACATTAAAGAAAGGTCAGATACCTGAAATATTTATGACTGCCTTTTGCCCATTAATCAAGTAATCACTAACGTACAAAATATAGGTAGAGACTCCATTTATATATTTGGTATTATCACTAACTTTAGTAAGCATAAATGTATGGGTTGCTTGCTGGATAGGCTTTATTGAAGTATAGCAGACATCCCATTATCATATTCTTTTATGATTTCATTATATAATAGAATACTAGCTAAAAACTCAGCGCTATCATAGCAAATGAGAGGGCTAGTTCTAGAGTAATCAGTTTGATCAGAAATAGTTAAGATATACATGTTAACAGTAAGTAAAATTATTATATCACAATATATTTTCAAAATGTTTAATTAATTTTTTTCATTCTTCAAAAAAAAGATGTATAGCAAATTAGTAAGCAAATTGAAAATAAAAGGCAAGCAGATGTATCTGAAAAGTGTAATCTTCTTCGTATTCTATTATATAAATATTGGAAGAAGACTACACTTTTCTAAATATATACTTAAATATGGTATAACCTTGGCGTAAGACTTATCTTTCCTAGATATGTATCCAGATATGATATAAAGGTTTCTTCAGAAATATTATATAAAATTATGGAAAAAGATTACTATAATATTAGTATGTATCCAGATGTAACATAAAGGCTACATCTAACATTAATTTTTTTTAAATTATTTTTTGATTTAATTTTCAGTTTTTTAATTTATTTTATTATTATTATTTATTTTTAATTTTTTATTGTTAATTCTTTTATACAGAATTTTCTCTTCAGATTAGATTTTTAAGGTAAGTTTTCTTTTTGAAGGTTTCTTTTGAGTTTTTTCTTTTTACTTACTAATATTTTTAGGAGCGTTACTTTTGTTCTCATCTTCTTTCAAAATTCTTTAGGATCCTTAAGAAGATTTATCTTTTTACTAACTATTTTCTTCTTTTTTAAGGGCAGATCTTTCATTCTCTTAGATAGAATCTTTAGATTCTTCAGAGTATTTTTTTTACAAATTTTTTTATCAGAAGCAGATCTTTCATTTTCTTTAAATAAATAAATCTTCTTTCAAAAGGATATTTTAGAAGGATGTATTCTTTTCTTTTTTTTTTAGGCCATAATTTCCCAAATTTATAATCTTTGTCAAAATTACTAAGACTCCTGAAAATAAAACATATCATAATCAATTTTCCTTTAACTTTGTCACAATTAATCATACCTATACGTAACAACTAATATATTGTATAAACATAATTTTTATTTAAAAAACTTTATAGTTTATAATACTATCTTAGCATTTGATACTCCTGTATGTAATATAATATATTCAGATTAAGAAAATAATATAAGAAAGATAATATTTGCATACTATGATTTGATGCATAACCACTAAACATTTTTTATATAGGAAAATAGTTCAAGCTTGCATCAGGATTCATTATGATTCATCCTTGAATTTTGTGATTGTGGATTATTAGATTAGATTTTTTTAATTCTTTCTTTTTTGATTACTTATTATTATTTTTTTTTAGGTTTGTTCTCTAATTTTACAATAGAGATCAGTGAATTGGTAGATTATACTTTTCCAATGACTTTTTTTACTTTGTTTTAATTTAAGATTAATAAATTACCAGAATTAATTCACAGAATGCTTTTATAATTAGATTCTGATACAGTGCAACAATTTTTGCTAGTTAATAAAATAAATAAATTTAAAATTTCAAATTAAAATTCAATCTATTAAGTAATACTATATACAAAAAATACTAATATTGTTTAATTATTTATTCATTAATTAATAAGTCTTAATCAACAATATTATTTATATTAACATCTAAGATGGATATCTTATGAACACTTATGCTTTTCTATCTATATTTGTAATGACATTTAGTATTGTTTTCTGGATAACCAAATGAACAAATTCCAAGGATGTCCTCTACAAAGTAATCTTCTTTGAATTACCTATTTTTATATTTAAAAATTAAATGGCCACAACATTATGACTTCGAAAGGTCCATTTTTTCTATCACAATCTGTTAGTTTTAATATAAAGGTAATGTCTGATGCTATAATTGTTTTCTGTATCTAATATTCAATTAAAGTCTTTTTGTTATAAAATAACGCCTTCATTTTGCAAGCTTCAATATTCCAGTTAGTTATCTAACTGATTTTTGATGTGATTAATTTTTCATTATCAGATTCAAAAAATTAATTGGATTTCTTTTTATTTCTGAAAAGGGTGACTTTTATTGTTAAACTTTGTATTGATAAATAAATTTAATTTTAAGATGATATTTATGATATACTATATTAAAAAAGAAATATAATTTTAATATTATGTCTTAAATTTATAAAATAATAAAATTTGAACAATAACCTTTTGATTAAATTTTAAAGTAAGACCTTTCAATCCTGAAAGCATTTCTTCTTATCTTTATTGCTTCATATTGAGATGTTCTTATGGTTAGCTTTAAAATTAAAAATATTAATTTATTTATTATAAAAATTATAATTAATTATATTTAAAGATGACATAGTAACTAATTACAATCAGTGATAAATAAGCATATCAGAATTGCAACTTATTTTTAATATAATCTAAAGCAAGTTTTCATTGTTTTATTATAATTAACTTTTTCTAAATTTATTGTTTAGGATATTTAATGAAAATTTAAGAAAGTATGTATTTAAAGAAAAAATTTCTATATGATTAGGAAAAAATACATTAGAAAAAGTTGACAGTATTAATTAAATACAAAATATTATCCCTTAAACTATAGAGCAGACAAATTTACCTGTGATCATAAAAAAAAAGTATTAATTTTTTAATAAAATATAAAATATAAATATATATTTTATCAACTTTATTAGAAGAAATTTAAGTTTATTAAGAAGTTTTTTAAATAATTAAATTTTTAAAATTAAGTTTTAAAAAATTTATTATGATTAATATTATTAAAAGTAAATGTTAATAAGTTGATCAAAGGTTAATGATAAAATTTTTTAATTTATAATTTTTTTAAAAATTACAAATTTTAGCTTATAAGTAACCTTAAATTATTTATTATATAATTAAAAAATAAAATTTATTATAATATTATATATATTTATAAAATTAATTTAAAAAAAAAATTTTTTAAAAATTTTAATTTTTCATAAAAGTAAATCAGAAGGGAATTTATAGTAAATAAATAGGCAAATTTGTCTGTGAACCTTTATAGTTTAAGGAATAAGAATATAATCTACATTTTTTTCTCTACATTTACTAACTCTTTTTCAATAACCTTTGGCGGTAATAAACTTTTACTCATTAAGCTATTACTAACCTCATATCTTTCTTTTTTTCTTTTAAAGAGGCAAGACATTTCTTCATCTCATTCTATTTACCAGATAAATATTCTAACATATTAACATATAGACCCTTTCTTTAGGAATGTTATTATGTTAGATAGTCTATGTGAGAAATTTCTGATTATTGAATTTAAAACTAATTTTGTGAAATTTTTTACCACTTTATTTAGCACACTTTCAAAATAAAATGATTTTATCAGGTGAAAGGTTGTATATTATGATAAGGCTTAGATACAAAGATGCAAAGTCTAAACCAGTTACAAAACATTTATTTTTAAGCCTTTTTATTAGTGAAAAGATATACGTTCCAAAGAAGCTTCCTGATTCTGTTTATTCGCATGATATAGTGTTAGTTAAAACCCTTTTTATTATGCACTAGTACCTAAAAGATTATATACTTTTATTCTTACTGTGAAATAATATATATCATATAATGATAGAAAAAATACAGACACTATCTTTCTATATTCATTAATTACATTGAACTTGATCATTAATCGCTGACAACTAAGAGTATTGATAATATAGTATTTGGTTACTTTATACATTTGCTTGGCTGTTGTGACATTTGTTTCTTTTAATGCTATTTTATAATATTTGTTCATATAGTGAAAAGGTAGATCTACTTTATTGTCAAGATTACACTTCCTTAAGTAATATGCGAGACTACTTTTTTTAGCTTTAGAATAGAATCCTTTAAAATAAGGCTGAATATCAATAGCCATATAGCCAGAATTTTAAGATATTTTAAATGAAAATTTCTATCATTTACTTTTATTATATTATATCAATATTCTTATTTTATAATTTTTTTTAGGCTTGATAGCTTGAATGACATATGATTGAATATCTATTTGAGAACTTCTAATTTATTAGCTTTTTTACAATAAATTTCCAGTAGTATTGTGAATAATTAAAGCCTATTTATATATCTAGAGCTAAGAGTTTTTAACATAACGTGAATGCTTTTAGTAAATTGATTTGAGATTCACATAAAATTGTAATCTATCTCAAGTTTGATACTGTTTAACATTAGCAAAATAGATTTGTTTTAATAGTTTGAAATTATCTTTTTAATGAACTGTCATACAAATCATAAACATAATATCTTCTTCATATTTTGCATTAAGCATTTCATCTATTTTTTGTGAACTATATATTTTGATATCTCACATGAGAATAAGAGTGCAATTCTGTGAAAGCGTAGAGAAAAATAATGGATTATTATAATCATCTTTACTTATTGGATTGTAATTATTCAGATATTTAAAAGAGATAAATACTTTCTAAATGTGTTTATATAAATAATTACTTAATACTGTTTAACTCAAATAAGGTAATCTTTCTTCACAGGTTACTATACAGTAATAATACTGGCAGTTTAGATCATTTGAGGCTATATATATTTCAACAGTACAGATTACTTTTAATACATTATACTGGTCATAGTAGTTTCATGTTCTCACACAGATAGATGATTTCTTTTTTGTATGGTATCCTTGAAGTGAATAAGTGCTAATAATCTCAATCCTAAACTTTGATGTGCTATTAAGAATATTAGATAGTATCCTTACTAATTTAGTCTTAAATATAAATAACGGAATCTCTTCAGGAACTTTAACATCAAAGAAAGGTCAGATATTTGTAATATTTATAACTACCTTTTGCTTATTAATTAAGCAACCATTAATGTGTAAAATATAGTAAAGATTCTATTTATATATTTGGTATTATCACAAACTTCAGTAGACATGAAGTGTATGGGTTACTTGCTAGATAGGCTTTGTTAAAGTATAGCAGTTATCCTATTATCATATTCTGCTATAATCTCATTACGTGATAGAATGCTAGCTAAAAATCAGACACTGTTATAGCGGATAAGAGTTTCGTGATCAGTTTAGTCAAAATTAGTTAGTGTATGCATGATATTAGTTTGAAAAGTTAAACTATCTCTATAAAATTCAGAAATGTTTAATTTATTTTTTCAGAGAGTGTAGAAAGAAGCTATAGTAAACTTAGTCAGCAAATTGAAAATGAAAGATATACAGATATATATCAAAGTGTAGGCTTCTTCATAATATATTATATAAATATTAGAAGAAGCTTACACTTTTCTAGATATGTACTTGGATATATCATCTAAAATAGGTAAATACATAATCTATTATATAAAATATTGGGAGAAGTCTTCATCTCAATGGTATGTATTTAGATATGATAGAGCTTTTTTAGCATAAATTTTATGCTTTAATGGATGCAAAAAGAAATGATAGTGAATTTAGTAGGTAAAACATAAAAGAAAGGTAACTAAATATGTGAAAGCTTCTCTGTAATTATTATATAAAATATTGGGAGAAGCCTTCATCTCAATGGTATATATTTAAGTATGATAAAGGCTTTTTTAGCATAAATTTTATGTCTTGATAGATGCAATAAAGAAGTAATAGCAAACTTAGTCAACAAATCATAAATAAAAAGGAAACAGATATATATCTAAAAGTAAAGTCTTCTTCAGAATTATTATATAAAAAATTGGAAGAAGACCTTATCTTTCTAGATATATACTTGGGTATAGTATAAATAGACTGGCTATAATAATATATATTACATCTTTAACTTCGAACACAAAATTGGCATATATATACTAGCGTAATAGTTAGATTATAGAATGACATACTTTTAGCAATTATTTAATTTTGGCCAATACTATTTCATAATTTCAGCCAGATTTTTAGACATAATAATTCAGCATCTAAGCTGATAAACTAATAGAAACCTTTCTAGCATCCTGGCAGTTTTTCACTAGTTCTATGACAGTTTCAGAATACTATCAGGTCACTACCATAGTATCAAGCTGGATTTTTAAATTACATGTTCTAATGATCAGCTAGAATTAAGACATATTGTTGACTGAAATTAATTACAAATTTACTGTATCATCTGTCACCTTTTTTTTCACTATTTTAGCATTTAGAAAAGTAATTAAATAGGCGTAAATTCTTAATAAAAAACTAGTATCTAAACTAATATAGAAGGCCAGTACCCTTATTATAGAACTAGATATTCAAAGAAGACTGGAAAGCCAAAATTAACAATATAGATTTTATTATGTAAACAGATTAGAAATAAGAAGAAAATAATCATTATTAGATCATGATATCATCATTAAATTAAAACATTATTAGTCACTATTAGACTATAAAGTTACCATCATATTATACGAGAAACAGATGAAACAATATTATAAATACAAAGGAGTTATCCATATGTAGGTTATGAAGTCATCATTGAAGTATGAATAGTAGGTTATGAAGTTATTATTAGATCATGAAATTAGATTATGATATCACTGTTATATTATAAAGTTGTTATTATATTATGAAGTTACCAATAGACTATAAAGTTACTGACAAACTATGAAGTTATTATTATATTTTGAAGTTACCATTATATTATAAAGTTACTGGTAGACTATAAAGTTACCATTATATTATGAAGTCATCAGTAGATTATAAAGTTACTTTCATAACTAGGCTAAGTCATATAGAAGGATTTCTAGAAAAATCAGGTTCTGAGAAATTTTTCACTTAAATTAAGAGCTTAATACATTTTAATTTAATAACATCAAAAATTAAAATATAATAAAATTTTTAATTTTGTTAAAAAATTCCCAGAACCTGATTTTCCTAGTAATCAACCCATATGTAACTTCATAACATAATTATATTATGAAGTCATATATGACTAATGATAATTTTATTTAACATTTTATTAAAATATTTAACTAAATTAAATATTTAATTATTTTAATTAAATAATAAATTTAATATTTATATTAGAATAATAATAATTTAATTATTCTAAAGATTTCTTTATTTATATTATAAAATTTACTTTAAATTTCTATATTTTTGAGTTATATATAATAATTTATTTTATATTATTAAGTTTTATTTTTTTATCTTTAATGTAAATTTATTATTATAAATATATACTAAAATTAAAACTGAAATTTATAACTATTTGTAATAAATTATTATTTAAATTATTACTTTAAAATCATAATTAAAATATAAATAATATATAATAAAATAATAAAATAATATTTAATAATAAGAAATTTATAGTTTATTTATTTCTTATTAATATATTTAATTAAATATTGATTTGTAAAATTTAAATTAAAATTTTAGAAATAATTAATTAAATATTATTAATATCTTCTTTTAATATTATTATAGTTTTGATTTTTATCTTTTTTAGATAAATCTAAATTATTTAAACCTTTTAAGATAATATTTATTTATTTATTTATTTATTTAATACTTTATATTGATATTTAAGAATAAATATAAGTTTGGTAGAAATTCCAAAAAAAAGTTACTTTTATCTTTAATTAAATTTAACTGAATTTAAATAATTTTAATTTTCATTTGATTTATTTCTATTAATTTATTAACAATAATAAAAATAAAGTAAATATAAGATTTTTAAAAGATAATTTAATTGTAACCTATATAAATTATAAAAGTATTTATTTAATTAAAATACTTTAAATTTTTATTAAATAATTATAATAATAAATTACTTAAAGTTCATATAAATCTAAATCTTTTTCTCATTTGAGCTTAACAGTTTAAATAATTTTAATAATAATAAAATACAATTCTAAATAAGCAGATAATATGTAAGATTATAGATATGAATTTTATAAAATTATTAAATTCAAAGAAAAGCTATATTACAAATTATCAATATCAAGAATCTACAAATTTGTTTAAGTTAATTTACAGTATCTTATTTAATGATTAATGGAAAATCAGGTTCTAACAATTTTTTGATAAAGCATTTGAATCTAATAATGTATCAATGCAAAACCATTCGCAACCTAATTTATCTCATATATGAATCCAAAAATGTATGGATTTGACTTGCTGCTAATCAATTCTACATGAAATCATCAAAATTTTCATGTGTTTGTTCTACCAAAGGTTGTAGCTTCGTTCCTTTCATTTAAAGCTCATTTAGGTGAGTTAGGTGAACATTTTCAGCCGCATACAAAGTTCTTTATTTGACTATTTCTCCGATAAAAGTGAAAACCACAATGCGATGCAATAAATAGACTGCATCACGTGACGCAGGTTATTTCTTTTATGCAAGTGATCAGCGGCTGATTTTTAAAAAACAAATAAATTTCACCGATGCGCAAATGTTTTGTTAGAATGTTATCGTTATTGTCTTCCAAACACAATTCTTATTATTTTTTTTTAAAAAAAAAAGTTAAAAAGTGAAACTACAATAATGGAAGAACACTCTTTAGAAGATGATTTAGGACGATTACTAGAAAATCAAGACTTTCATGATATAACCATTGTGTGTTCTGATAAGAACACTTTAGGAGCCAGTAAAAACATCTTGGCAGCTCGTTCTAATGTATTCTACAACAAAATTATCGATCGAATTAATGACCAAAAATTTACTTACATGGAATTTGATAATATTAACTCAACGACGATGAAATTTATTTTAAAATATTTATACACGTCAAAAATACTTGAAGAGACTTTATATAATGTTGAAAATATTATTGAATTATATTACGCGGCAATTTTTTTTGAATTATCTGAATTACAAACGCAAATCGTTAAGAGCATGATTTTTCATATGGAAATCAATGGTGAAGAATTGGTCAAAAAACTTTTATCACAATTTGTTGTAAAGTTTCCATCTTTGGAAACTGAGAATAAAATGTCTCAACTATTAATCGAATCGGTAGCAAAAATTCATTTAAATCTAGAAAAAGATTCTTTATCATTAAAGGGACTGAGATATCTATTATGCAAAACGTTAAGTGCCAAAATACCTTTTGCTACACATGAGATCGATTTGTTTAATTGTGTTATCGATAAGTTCGATGAGGTTGACAAATATTCTCTTTTGCCCTATATCGATCTACGCCGATTTGATTCGGATACCCTTGTAAATGTTATTGAACCATTAAAATTATTTCCACAAGATAGGATTATGGATGCTTATCGGTTCAAGGCACAAGAAAATGGAAAAAATCTAAAATCTATTCGTGGGATTCCAATATTTAGGTGGAAGGGTTATAACAATAACGATTCATATAATAATTCTTTAAGTATTTCTAAGGATGGATTTACTTTAGAAGCAAGTAGGGATCTTAATAATTATGCGCACAAGACGACAGATTTTAGCATTAAAGGTAACGGAATATATAAATGGAGTATTTCGGTTGAAACTAATAGAACATGTTATATTGGAATATGTGAAAACACTCAATTACATAAAGCCGAGGATTACTGTGGTTGGGTTCTTGGATCCAGTGGTTATATTTATCACGAAAATGATAGTAAATGGTATGACGCAAAATTTAAAACAAATGATGTCGTCACCGTTATTTTAAATATGACTGAGAAAACATGTGAATTTTTAATTAATGGTAAGACTACTGGTGTTATCACCGGATGGGTAAATCTTCCTTCTGAAGTTTATCCATTTGTTTCGTTAAAAAAAGGTTGTAAATTACGTATTATTCAAGATGAGACTATGTAATTATTTTATTATCATGTACTTTTTCCTTTTTTTTTATTTTATAAATTTAACTCTTTAATAATCGATTTGAACATGACTAATTTGCTATTTATTGAAATGAAATATACCGTCATTTTATTTGCGGGAAAACCATTTTATCACAAATTTCTATTTAATAAATACTAAATTCTTTGCTCACTCCATACTGTAACTGATCACTGTAAAGAAATACAAATGCTTTATATCTTGTAGTGTTCCAATTATTATCAATTTTAAAAAATAAACTACCCACGACCGGATTATCACGCTATTTTTTTTTTTTTTTTGATAAAAAAAAAAATTAATATTCCTTTTTTTTAATTATTATAAAACCAAGGAAATGCTTACCACTTCTGAAAATACGGTATCCCCAAGTTCAAATTCGTCATAAATCTCAATAATTTCTACGATAACTTTATCTATGGAAGAATATTAAAATTTATTAAAAATTTTGAAATTCAAAAGAAGAAACTAAATATCACTATTTTATTTGGTTTACCAGAACTTTTGCATTCGTTACACCACCAACTAACGTTCTGTACAGAGCCTTTTTTCCATGGGCCCGGTCCTGGTGCTTTTATATATTTATTTATATTACATATTTTTGCGTATATGAATTAAAAAAATAATAAAATAATTAAAGCACATGATACCTGGAACATGAATCGTAACGTCGTCAGCCCGTTTCACTATTTGAGATGGAATAGTGATGACAATTTTCGTGAATAACATGAAAAAAAGCAATAAATTACACAATATCCTATTCATCTTGAGGATGTAGTAATGAGTAGAATTCCTCGTGTATTTATATGATTTTCGCAGATAGATGGATGAAAACGAGGTAACATCTTTTAAAGAATATTTGTTGCTAAGCTTTGGCCTTTGATAAGTGCAAAATATCTTCAGCCATGAGAAATATTAAATTCGCAGCTTAAGCCTCAGTAAGCCACAGTCACACGAACATCAGAATTGTCTTCTGGTGCAATATTCAATTTCCATTACAGGATTGATTTCTCCCCCCGTTAAAAGTTTTGATTCTCAATTTTTGAGATGCATTAATTACAATTATTAGGTTTTGGTGATTTTGAGGAATTAAATTATATTCCACGTGTTATAAAATAAAAAATTACGTTCCATTTTATAACGTTGTATGATCTGTCGATCGCAATTCTGCTATATAAATTGCAATTGGTTACAATAGTCACATCAGAAAATAATCTGTCAATGTGATTGGTTTAAAATATAAGCATTATCGTAACCACCAGCCTTTTCATGAAATTACAAAATAATCATATGATTCATTCAATTATAAATAGCATATCTTTTACTAATTAAGTTTTCCAATTTATAAATTTTTATATAAATAAGGTTTATTATTTTTTTTTACTAACGAATTAGATTCCTTGGTGTAGTTGGTTATCACATCAGCCTAACACGCTGAAGGTCGCCAGTTCGAACCTGGCAGGAATCAAACTTTTTGATTAAAATTCAATTTCAAAGTTTTGAAAGACTGCGGCCTTGAAATTTGCGTGCTTAGCAGGACTAGTGGTCATTAAAATCGATGAAATCAAATAAAGAACTTTTTTAACCTATCTTAAACCCGCATTTTTAAGTCGAATGACTAGATTAACCTAATCCCATTTTGGCAAATGGGAGGGTTTCTAGGAAAATCATGTTCCGAGAAATTTTTGACTTAAATTAAGAGCTTAATACATTTTAATCTAATAACATCAAAAACTAAAATGCAATAA
>CAJVPP010002895.1:0-13217 GCA_910592005.1 Funneliformis mosseae
TGAAGATAGGCAAATTCACGTAGTACAAAAATTTTAATTAGTGATTGGCGTTGCGCTGGAAATGACCAGTGACTGATCATGTGACAATTATTCATGTTTAAATAGCGCAAAAATTTGCATTTTAAAAGAATAAAGAATATTTATTAAATAAACTTTTATTATTGCAAAATGTGTAAGTCTTTTAAAGTTTTTCAAAGTTTTACCTTTTCTTCAGACGTGTCATTCAATTAATTTGTCAACAGCAACCGGTGGAGATAATACAGAGAAGCAAGAGAAGCAAGCTCTACCTCCTTCAAATCAACCTTCTCAACTTGGACAAAATAACACAAAACAAGGTGAACAACCTGCATCAAGCACAAATAGTGCAAGCAACAATAGACAGTTTGGATTCGCCTTAACTTCTACAGCAACAAGTAGTTCTCAACCGAGTACTGCTTTTCCGACACAATTTCGATCCGCTTCTGGTCCCGCAGCCTTTGGCGGCTTATTTTCAAATACTTCTTCGGCTTTTCCTACCTCTGCAAATACTCCAACAACATCTGGTTTTGGCAAACCGACGTCTTCTGTAACACAACCCTCACCTTCACCTTTCGGTACGATTATTAATTCAGTTGGAGCCACAACAGGAGGAGCCTCGACAGGATCACAAATTAGTTCTTCTAGTTCAAATGGTGAAAAAAAGGATGATTCAACAACAACAACAACAACGACAACATCTGCACCTACTTCCCAAGCAACGTTTGGGGGAAATGCAACTTCTACGTTTGGATTAGGAACACCTTCAGTATTTGGTGCTGGTTTTGGAACAAGAACAACAACTACAACTCAACCATCAACCAGCGCTGCAAATACAACTACCCCGCAATCGCCTTTTAATAATTCTAAACCAGGATTTGGAACGTTTGGAACTGCGAATCAAGTAACGACATCTACGGGATTTTCTGGCTTTGGAACCTCAAATCAATCATCTACAGGAACGACAGCTCCATCAGGATTTTCTGGTTTTGGAACCTCAAATCAATCATCTACAGGAACGATAGCTCCATCAGGATTTTCTGGCTTTGGAACCTCAAATCAATCAACTACAGGAACTACAACTTCATCGGGATTTTCTGGCTTTGGAACCTCTAATCAATCAACTACAGGAACTACAGTTCCATCGGGATTCTCTGGCTTTGGAGCCTCACATCAATCAACTACAGGAACTGCAGCTTCATCGGGATTTGCTGGTTTCAATAAACCGGCACCTACTACTACATCTTCAACTCAACCACCACTTATTGCCGCTACTACTTCTCAAACATCCTTTAGTGGTTTATCTAAACCACCATTTGGAAGTCAACCATCACCATCATTCGGAAGTTTCCAGCCAAGCAATAATATCAGTACTTTACCCGCATCAACAACTTCTGGGGCAGGATTAGGGTTCGGAGGAATTAAGGCTACTACCGCATCTACCTCAGGTCCAAGTTTTGGCTTGGGAAGTGTGGGAAGCGGTGGCAGTGGTTTCTTGGGTGGGTCCGGGACTGCAAAGACAACCACTCTTCCTCCTTCTCCCTTTGGAAATTTAAATAGACCAAGCGGTTTAGGCCCTACCACAACAGCTTCCAATTTACAGACTGGATTCAACCTTCCAACTTCAACATCTCCGAGTCAAAATTCGAATCTTTTTTCTAGAATAAGTAGTTTAAATTCTACACAAGCATCTACTATTAAACCATTTTCAGCATTCAGCGCTGGCACAACCACCACAAGCGCACCATCAATTTTCACAGCTTCAGGTGAGAATGAAATCATGTATATAATTTTTTTTTTTTTTTTGAAATATTTGACTAATGAGGTCGGGTGTGTAGCTTCGACAACAACACCGGCTACACCTGTAACAAAACCTCCTTCAATTATACCACAGTCCACAACTGTTGGACTTTTTCAGCCTACGCCATCGTCATCCACAACACCTCAATTTGGTTTAAGACCAACTTTAAAAACATCAGTCGGTACAGGAGGATTTACGACAGGGACATCCATCTCAATTGGTGCAACGACGCAACCGTCTACAGCAACAAATGAAACAACGTCAACTTCATCAGCTTGGTTAAAGAATAGTAATATTGAAACCATAATTAATAGATGGAAAAAAGATTTAGATATTTTTCTCAAAAAATTTCATAGTCAAGCAAGTGAATTAAGAGAATGGGACCAAAAAATCATTGAGAATTCTGGAAGGGTAAGTAATAATAAGATCCAATTTATTATAATTTTAATCACGATTTTCTTAAAAAAAAAATTTTTTTTTGATACATTACAGATAGTTAAACTAGAAGAAGAATTAAGTAAAGCCGATTTGATTCAGTCTGAAATAGATTCAGGTCTGGAGAGTATTGCAACGCGTCAGGATGAGCTTGAAAAAATGTTATCGGAGTATGAGGTGAAATTTTCTGAACCAGTATTGGATAGTACAAGACCTTTGGATAAAGAGAGAGAGAAAAAGTAATATTTGTTTTCGTTTATATTCTGATATTTATTACATAAATTCAAAATTTAATTTCCTGATTTAACGTCACCTTTTTTCCTCGAAAATAGTTATGATATGGCTGAAGAAATTAATCAAGAATTGGGTGAAATGAGTCAAGTTTTATCCACCATTATTACTGATGTAAATCAAAATGTAATAAAACCTTCTAATAATGATGAAATAAACGGAAGCCATGAAATAATTGAGAAGGAAGATATAGAGGATCCGGTGAGTTCATTTATTTAGTTATTATTATTGTATATGTTAAAAAGCTTATGAAAACGTGCTCAATACTTTTAATTAAATTTATTCTTCTAGATGGATGAAGTTGTCAATATTCTTAATTCGCATCTAACATCATTACAATGGATAGATTCGACAGTTAATCAACTTACTCAAAACGTTCATAATGCAAAATTGCTACTTACTCAGACTCAAAGTGAGTTAAATTCTCGACAACAGCAAAATGGTACCGGTAGTAGTTCCGGATAAAGTTTAAAAAATTCCAAGTTTAAGGTTAGACTTATAATTCATAATTTCTTTAAACATTACTCATTAGTAAGAAGTGATCAAAAATGAGCTATTACTTTATAAAAGAATGAAGCATAAAGGATTTCAATTGTTTAAGGATATTAAGAGTGTAATATAACATTCATTTGTAACGTACATAAAAAAATGGTTTTAACTTTAGTATTATACCCTTGGAATGATCCAATGTCCTAGAGTCAGTGCTCTGTCGTTTCATTTGACAGATCCGATTAGATTATTTTAGGTTCTTTATAAAATAAAGATAATTATTTTCAATTTTCAATTTTTTATTTTTATTTTTTTTTTTTAAAAAAAAAAAATCAAATGTCAGCACCAATCAGTCGTTCAGGTTTACAGAACGAAGTAATAAATTTTTATCGAAAGTGTTGTAGAGCTATACGAAAAAAACCTATCGTAATCTTTCAATTTTCAAAGAATGAATTTATTTAATATACAATTTATCTCATCTCGGTTTAGTAATTCGATTGCAAAATGCTTTTTTTTCTTTAGGAATCACGATATAGATTTCAACAATTTGTTAGATCACAATTTCGTCAATATGATATATCACCAAGAGATCATAATGCTATAGAATATATGTTGAGAAGAGGTAAAAGACAGCTGGAAGCTTATGAGAATGATAGCGTTAAAGACGTTAATTTATAAATAAAAAAAAAAAGGAGACAAGTTTTAAATTATTTTGGGTTCGAATTGAAAATTTTCTATTTTGATGAATTAATTCTATTAGGATTGGTGGTAATTAAGTCCCTTTGTAGTAATATTTTTAAACGAAAATAAATCATAATCGTAATTTAGAGTTGTGAAATAATGAATTTTACTCATTTTTTTTTTTTTTATTATAATGATAATGATAATAATAATAATAAAGTTCGTATTAGTGCTATGATCTTAAATTACAGTACAAAATGCTAAATATCCAATTGTCTTCTTTTCAAGTACATCACATAAACCACCAGATAAAATATAACAAAATGTATTCTATAAAAAAAGTCCACCTTTTTTTTTATTATTATTATTTGTAAACTTTTTACAGATATTCAAATGTTTAATCCTCATCAACACAAACATTCTTTACTTTTATGATATTATTATTATTCTGTAGATGCTTTCTAGGTTCAATGACAACTTCTTTTCTTCCAATTAATTTAGCTTTACGACGCTGTTCTAATAATGCTTTACGTTGAGTTTCATCAAATGCTGGACAAGGTAAGAGAGCTGGAGCTGCAACTGTAAATATTGCAAATAGGGCAACACTTGAGAATAATGTAAATGTGACTTTGGATTTTTGTGCCGCTGTTAACCTTGCCGTTATTATTGGACGCATATTTTATTTATCTTGTTTTGAACCAAAAAAAAAAAGCGAAAATATCGTAAAGTTCATTAATAGGTAGTTGATATAATATATGAATTAGAAAGACATCATATGTGTTGTGTGTTTTGTGTTCTAAATGAGAGTTTTTTTTTTTTTCTTTTCAAAGTTCTCGTTCGGTTACACTTTTTGAGATCGCATTCATCATGTGATTTATAGATATTTATCTAAAAATTCTGATCAATAATGTTCGAAGTCGATCATTTTTTGTCGAAATCAAAAATGGTAATCATCACGTGAGTTTATCTTAATTCGCGTGACTTCTTAATTAAAATTACGTAATCTATACGCAATAACTGCGCCAAGAAATCAAAAAGTGTATAAATGAAACGAATTTTTTAATTTTTTTCCAAAATATTTTTTTTTGATTGAATTAAATATCATGTCGGGAACTCAACGCGAAAAAAAGTCAAGGTGGCTTCCCTTGGAATCGAATCCACAAGTAATCAATTATATTTTCCCGCTTAAGTGAGCTTTTCTTTTTTGACGTTTTCTCAAGTTCTTTTTTTTTTAGGTTATGAGCGACGTAAGTTCAAAAAAAAAAAAAATTTGAAAACTGGCAGGATTTTCTCCATAACCAAATTATAATGCATATTAAACTCAATTTTTTTTGAATTCTCTTGAATAGTATATTCATAAACTGGGTGTTTCTCAAGATTGGGCTTACACCGACGTTTTTGGTTAAGTATCGAACTTTTGTTTCGAGTAATAAAATGATGAATTATCTATTTAATAATAAAATTTATTTCTTATAGGTCTTGATAGTGAAATTCTGTCAATGATCCCTCAACCTGTCAAAGCAGTCATTCTTCTTTTTCCCATCACTGACAACTACGAAAGGGATAGTAAAGAAGAAGTAAACAAAATTCAAGAAATTGGACAGGAAGTTTCCCCAAATGTAATGTTTTTTAAACAAACCATCTCTAACGCGTGCGGAACCATTGGATTATTACATTCACTTGCCAGTAATACGGACGCAATTCCAATTGGTATGTTTTCATTATAAAATCGCGCAAAACTATCATTAATAATGACACGTGTCTCTTGCTGACTTTTCGACAGATGAGGGTCCACTAAAACGTTTGTTGGATATATCAAAGAATTTAACATCCGATGAACGTGCTAAGGTTCTTGAGGAAGACCAAGAGTTGGCAGAAGCCCACAAGTCATCTGCATCGTCAGGACAAACAAGTGCAAGTTTAAATTACCGAGTTTTCAAAATCTTTCGTTGTTGTAACCATACATAAATTAATTTGTTTTATATATTAACAGACGCCAAGTGAAGATGAAGTTGTGAATTTGCATTTCGCTACTTTTATTGAAAAGGATGGATCTATCTATGAATTGGATGGAAGAAAACCATTTCCTATCAATCATGGCCCATGTAAAAATCTATTGGAGGTTAGTAAAGATAAAAATAAATAAATAAATAATGAGAATAATCATAACTTCATGATTTCATATGTTATATGTAACCTAAATTGTCCCATGATTTAATAGGATTCGGCTAGACTTATCAAAAAATTTATGGAAAGAGACCCCGAAAATTATCAATTCACAGTAATCGCGCTCACGCCTAAACAAGGTTGATATTGTACGGGTGTTTGCACTTGGACCGTTGCATAACCGTTAATTGAACGTTTTTAGTCAGTTTCTCCTGTCCAATCCGCAATTGTTGTTTCTAGATCATTGTAAAGGCTAACTAATTTGTCGTATTGATTTCGCCATTCACTTTCTCTTTTATTCCAATAATTTTCCAATGTGTGTATCTTTTCTTGACTTTCAAATAATTGTTTTTTTAACTCGTTCTTTTCTGTTTCGGATCTTTCTAATAATAAGTTGACTTTATCTAACTTGTCACAATAATTTTTATTTTCTTTTGTAATATTATTACACGTATCTAATGATTTATGATAATCAACCTGTAGTAATTTAAATTGTTTTTCCAATTTTTTAAAGGTATTATTACGTTCTTGTTGATTTTCTTTTAATTCGTCAACTTCTTCAAATAATTTTTCAATTATTTCTTCTTTTTTAACGAGTTCCGATTTATAATTTTCGATCACGTGATTAGATTGATTGGTCGCCATTTTCATTTTGTGATATTAAATGAATGAATATTATTGAAAAGGTAAAAAAAGATTGGTTATTTATATAAATAATTTTCGTCTTACGTCATATAGTATTCTATTGGAAAGTGTGATTATTTGTGTACTTTTGAAACTCTTCATTTGAATTTTACATTTTGCATAATCAGTAAATATTTTGACATGAAGAAATTATTTATGTTTGAAATAACTTTTAAAGGATCGGTCATTACTCGAACTTTATTTATTTTTTTTTCATATCCCAATTATGGTAATGGATTTTTTATAAACAAGATAATAATTAATTAAGTATAACCTGATTAAGAAGATCATGAATTCTCAATAAAACTTTTTTAACCGTTTTAACCGATGTGATGATATAAGAAGTTAATTAACTATAAAAATAAAATAATAATGAAGGATTTTCAAGATCTGTCTTAGTACAAAAAAAAAAAAGATTTACCAAGAGAAAAAAACTAGTTCCGGAAATTGTCTCCCTCAGCGGTGGTATTTTTTTTTTTTTTTTATTCCAAATAATGCGGGAGGTATAGAATTTGAATTACTAAATTTGTTGTTCAACCAATACATAATATCCGCATTGGTCCAGTGGTTAGGATTTCGCGCTTTCACCGCGACGGCCGGGGTTCGATTCCCCGATGCGGAATGATGGTTGATGAATTTTGAAAACATTTTTTTTTTTTTGAAGGTTTCGTCACGTGTTCGTCCAATTGTGATGTTTTTGTCGGTAGTCAATAGAAAAGGAGGGATTGGCCACACAGATTATTGACGTTCTCTCGTGTGATGAACAAATAGGATTTTCACCCCGGGACCTCTTGCAATAAAACTGCCGGAAAAAAAAAAATTTTTACCTTTGTATGCCAAATATGGCAAAATAAGTTTACTTTGATTTTTTCAAATAAAAAAAAATATATATTATTGTCAAAGGTCCATATAATGGAAAACCTTAAAATGTACCCGGGATTTAGTCACTTATCAATATACCCTACATAAATAAATCGTTTTTTAAAATAAGTATCACGTGATTAATATTTGACGATCGTCTTTAGCGTTTTTCGATAATTTGTTTTAAAAAAAAATAACGTTTATTGATTGCGGCTGAAAAAAGAATTCTGAAACAATTCCAATCGAGTAAACAAAAGATTACATTTGAAAAAGATGAATGAAATTAATCGTGGAAAGTGCCAAATGAAATATATATCACATAAATTTTTTGTGCCGTTCAAGACTTCTTATTTAAAACGAAAAAAGGAAATTGTAGAAATGATGAGAGGGTATTTAAAAGCCGAATAACATTATTGAAAGGCAAAATCCGAAATGAACGAACGCCCAATGATCCGAATTTGGATTTGAAGTGTGCTGGACTCGATTTTTTTTTTTTTTCTTTTCAAATATTGTGATAAGTGAACGAGTGATCTATTTATTATATCATATTGGATCTTAAAAGGAAGTATGAATTGAAACGTGTCACAAATCGGAACTCATACCGAGGATTTAACCGTATAGAAAATTATTTATCGTTTAATAAAATATTCACTTATTTATTATGTGAGGGTTTTTTTTATTCATTTTACTAAAATTAGTTGTGTTATCATCAGTAGATCAGTAGATCATCAATAACGACAGGTCTCAACAGTTACTCTTTAACAATTTCATATCTTCATATCTTGGGTGGTGATAAGAAAATTTGTTTCACCCAAAACTATTTTTTGAGACATGAACGAGGAATTAATTCTCCAAATCATTTCGTAATCAAAGTGCTTTTGTCAAAAAAAAATAAATTTTTAAGCATTAGGTCATTTTTAATACATGACTCACTTTGGAAAAGAAACAAAGAAATTACATATGATTTTAAATTTTTGAAAGTCGGATCGCGCTTTGCCGCTATTAAGCGTTTCGTATTTCAATAACTTTTTTCACCTTAAAAGAGTCATGATTGATTGAGGCGGCATTTAATTTGTTTCGAAAAAAAAAATTTTCGGATTTCTTACACGGAATCCCAAAGAAATCGCCTTGTAATTCATTAAATGACACCTTTTTTGATTTTTATTTTTAGTTTTTTTTTTTTCGGAATCATTAACTATTTCTTGCGATCTTTCAAATCAATTAACGGAAGTATTTTCTCGGTTATTATGATACGATTCACTTAATGAATGACCTTTGAAAAACAAATACATTGAGGTTCATATGCTTTTGGAATGATTTTTCGTTTATAAATACTCGACAAATCTTGGAAGGAAAAATGGAGAAAAAAAAAAAAAATAAAATAAATACTAGATAGAGACAACAGAAAAAATATTTATATAAATATTTATATATTTATATATAACCGTTCCCATCATAACTCAAGTTTTAAAGATCGAAACCCTTTGTTTTATTTTATCTTACCTTTGTTTTTTTTTTTTTTTTTCCTTAAGTTAAATTCGTTAAAAAAATCAGAAAATCATCGCGTTTAAAAATTTATATTCGAATTCAAATATGACCTCTATCGTGTCAACCGTTACGCATCGGGACTTGATCCTAAAGGATTTAAACGAGGTGCCATTTCCGCCTGAGCACTTGGATCTCAAGCAAATATTGAAGACGAAACCACATCGCTCTAAAGTAGCCTCTCTCAAAAATGCGCATATACCAAAACGGACTCTCAATGCCTTCTTATTGTTTCGTAAAGAATGTATTGAATACCTTAAAAAAGACAAAAAGGTTATTGCAAAACAAAAGTTTTTGTCTACTTTGATTGCAGATACTTGGAGGGAACAACCAGCTCATGTTAAATTTTATTACGAGGATCTTGCCAAACAAGCTAAAAAACTTCATAAAGAAATGTCACCTCAAATTCAAATTCGTTTATTTGATCCTAAATCTTTGAATAATGGAAAAAATAAAAATGATTACATGCGAACTGACGAATTCATAGCTAGTAGTCCGACTTCTTCGAATGAGGATAACTCTGTTACTTTTGATAATTTTCTAAATCACGTCACTGTTCACGATCAGCCCTTGTTCTGTGACGTTTATAACAATACTACCTTGAACATGCAAACCATGCAAATAGACGATTTCATCGCTAGACCGACTTCTTCAATCGAGGATAACTTGATTACTTTTCCAATTCAGGTCACACAATCAAATATTGATCACTTTCAGAACCACGTTTATAATACTTCGATCGAGGATAACTCCGTTACCATTGATGAAATTCTAAATCACTCAGCTACTGTACACGATTCGTCTTTTCAAAACCATTTGTGCAACGTTTATAATGCTACTTTGACTTACAGCCAAAATCTACATTTTTATCATATGTGTAAACACTGTAGTAACCAATAAGTCAAAAAAGAAAATCGAAAATATAAAATCGAAAAAAAAGAAAATGGGTAGTTTTAAGATTATATAAGTTTTTTTTAATGATGGAAATAAGGAGGAAATTTATGATAAGATCTACTATGCTTAATACACTAAGATTATCTTCCAATTATGATATGAAAAAAATCACGTTATAAATGTGACACAGAATAATATATGAAAAATAAAAAAAAAAATTTTTTATAAAATAAATTATACAATAATAATAAAATACGTTAATGTTATGATTCGTTACTATCCTTATTTTCTTTGCCTTTTTCATCTGTGGCATTTTCTTTTGCCTTGAATAATTGTTTTAAATTTTCTTCGTTTTTCTTTTGTCTTAACCTTTCTATCTCCTCAGCTCCACCAGTCTTTTTTAATTTATTTTGAGCGACGAAGTTTGTTAATTCTAATTCAAATTCATCAATACGGTTGGCTAAATCGCGTTCTCTTTGTCTTTCCGCTAATTCCATAGCTTTTATCCTTCTCTCATGATCAGGTGCAATTCCACGAACTTCTTGAAGTACCGATTTTAACCCTTCGAACCCTTCCTCTCTCGGTCTGACAAAAAATTCTCTTGGTCTAGATTTAGATTGTATTTCTACGACTTTCATGATTTGTTCAAATACTTCTTTTAATTTCTTATTATCATCTTCTAAGTCCTCAATAAGCTCTTCTTGATGAATTAAAAATTGTTGTTCTTCAACAATCTTTTGTAATTCTTCCTCCCATGTTTTCTTCCACATTGGTTTAACAGTTTTAACATACTCCTGCAAAGATGCAAGCTCTTTAGCAACAGCGTCCGACTCTTCCTTGACTCGTTGAACTTCTGTTTCTCGTGGTTTACTTCTCCTCGCTGTAACATCAGCTTTAAGATCATCAATAATATCCTGTAATTCATCTACTTTGGTAACTAAATTCTTTGTACGCGTTTCCAATTTATCCTTACCAGCTTCAATAAATGTCCTTGTTGACCCAACTTTGGCTATTGCAACTTGATTAACCGTGGCTGTCTGTTTCATCAAGTCTTCAATCATTTTTTTTGTATCTGACTGAAATCCATTATAGAATTGTCGCATAACCCCCAAGTCTCTTCGAAGATTTTGAACTTCGTCAAATTGTCCTCTAAGATCGTTAGCAATTTTCATAACAAGCACATCTCTTGTTTCACTAAGCTTTGCTTCTTCTTCTTTTTCATCTTTTTCTTTTTTATTCTTTACGTTAGAAAGGACAATTCTTGCTAAATCTTTAAAATGACTTTCGGTGGGTTTCGGTGTTGGAGGAACAGAATTAACAAGATTACCACGACGCAAAAGTTCTGTATTTTCTGAGAATGACTTCTTAATGTCACATATCTCCTTCGTTAGATTAGCTATACTTTGATCGAAATGTTTTTTAACTTGTTCGAGTGCTAAATGAGTTAAAAAAAAAAAAAAAAAGTTCAAATTAATCAACGCTCTAGTTTCAATAAAAATCAATGATCAATTTTTAACCTCTATACCTTCAAGGTTCAAAGCTAACACCGATTTATTTTTGACCTCGGAAAGGTCTTCCAATTCATAAAATATCCCTAGACTTGGATCCTTTATATATATATTTGGAAAATCATCCATTCCAGGATTATATTGAAACTTCTCAATGAATAACATTCTTATTGCTGGGATACTTATGTCCCCATCATATTCGATTTTCTTGACACCTTTACCAAGTTGCAAATATAATGTAAGGCTCTTCTTTTGCTGCGGTTCTAAATTAACATGGTATAATCAATAAAAGGTTTTCAAAGGTTCTTAAATAAAAAATAATTTAATGTTTTAAATTAATACCTTCAATATTAATAGTCGGAAGTTTTACATCTTGTTTCTCTACTGTAGAAGCATTAGAAGCATCTTCATCTTTTGGCAGTTCGGATACAGGTTGTAGACCAACTGAAGTATTTTCATCTGTCCGTTCCTCATGATTCATTGTCCCATCATCATCTTTTTCAACCGAATAAGGAACTACTGGTTCAGGTGATGGTGATTGTGATTCAAAGTTATCATGACTGTGCAAATTTGACCTTGACCTTGTATTACCACCACCCCTTTGCATAGTGTAGGCCGATAATCTTCTAGAAGCACGTCGTTCAAGGTTGTCGCTATGTCTCAATGCATCCATAGGATCTGGCAAATAATTTAGACTATCACCTACGTTAATACGTGAAGGTGAACTAACATTCCTTCTAACAGTGTTAGATGGTGGATTGTCATCTGACACATTTGGACTCGTTGAATTTGTTGATCTAACTGAAACAGACCTTGTCATGTTTGATAAAACTGGCATAGAATTTTGTTCTTGGGTCTGTAATTGACGAAGAATGGCTTGCTTTGCTTTTAATCCTTGTAATAAATGTACTATAATATCTTTAATTTTAGGAAGATGAGCTTCCAAGGCAGATGGGGAAGCTTCCTCACTTAAAGCATTTTCTAGACAACCCCTAAAATCCTGTGGAATACTTGCTAGATCGCTATCAAGAAATTAAATTATAAATTTTTTAAATATCAAAGATGAAAATTGGAACATCTTCAGTAAAATTTCTCCTAACCTCGTATCAATCCTTGACTGTCCGAATATATGAATAACCGTATTTAGCTCACTAGTAAGTTTCACGTAGATATCTGAAACTTGTTGTTCAGTCATACGCCCCAAAGACCAACCAGTCAAACCCTCCAGCAATAATCTGGTGGTAATTAGGAGTTGAGTCACTTTACTCTCTATTGAACTCATCTAAATAAGGAAAAAAAGAAGATATTAAGTGAATATTCTTTGGAGGACCAAACTTGACAAACGACATGTGAAAAATAACGCTTTAATGTTTATTTGAATGTGACTTATGAAGCCTCAAGGATAATGACTATTGATCTTAAGTTTCAACAACAACAAAAAAAAAAAACCCAACAAAACTCTTTTAACTCACTGGAGAATTTCCAGTGCTTCTTCTTTGAGGGGTAGAAGGTGGGGAAAGCTCTCTTCTCGTCCTGGTGTGGGCGAAGAGGATGGTCTTCTTTGAGGAGTAGGAAACGGTGGGTTAGTAGACGATTGAGTGATTCGAGGATTTATCTGAGGGAAAGGCACTTCATATGCATTAGGATAAGCCATATTTTCTAGAAAATTTTTGCGTTTTCGGAAGAAAATTTTCCTTTGGCCAAAAATTTTCGGGTATAATCACATGATTTATGTGTAATGAGATTCCATTGAAAATTTTACAAGAATTACCCTTAGAAAAATCCGTCATTATTGTGTTTATTGTATAATTATAATTCCAACCAAATAATTTAGGGTAAAAGATAAA
>CAJVPP010002896.1:0-13217 GCA_910592005.1 Funneliformis mosseae
ATGGTGGCACAAAGGAAAAAAATCTCAAAAGAAATTTTTTTAAATTTAATTAGGAAGGAATGGGATGATATTGAAAATATCGCAATAGTTAACTGCATTAATAGTATGTCAAGTCGCATTAAAGCATGTATTGACGCAGAAGGAGGCCATACCAAATATTAATTAATTAATAAAATATATGTAATTTTGGTCGGTTTTTCAGAAAATAAAATTTTTTTTTGATTTTTTATTATAAAATTGCGCACAAATTATTAAAAAACTGAGTGCTATTACTTTTGCCAGGGTCTGTAATAACCTAATATTTTTAATATTTTGTTATACTAACACTTTAACTGATAAATAATTTTTAAAAGGCTAAATGCAAATATCAAAAATGATTTTCATGTAAAATTATAAAAATTTTAGCTAAAATTATATTCAATTATAATATACCTTCTTCAATTTATAAGTTCTTGTGAATGCAATATTTATTCAAGTTCTTATTATCTTTACTCTCTGACTTCTAGTATTAATTACTTATAGAAATTATTTCTTTCATTTTAACTAAGTTTGTTAGTTATATGTATTAAATAGTATATAAATTAAAGATTCTTTTTGCAGAAAATAATTTATATATTTGTTATATATTTTGCTTTAATTCTTATATCTTCATATAAAAAGATGTTATTTTTTATTCTCAAAAATTTATTCTCTCATTATTATCAGTTTATCAAGATAATAATAGGTTTTAAAGCATTATATGAATATGCTTATATAAAAATCTTTATTAATAATAATTTGGACTAAAGTATTTAATTTTATTTTTTTCAGCTGGTTAATATAACTTGAAAAATTAATTATTTCTAAAGTAAAATAGTTTATGACTTTAAGCATCTTATAATTACTATTTCATTTAAAATTCTTGAATATCATTTGAATTAAAATGTCTATTATGTATTTATTATTAAGAATTATTAAAAAATAATATAAAAAACTTTATTACCATTTACTTCTTTTTATTATATTTTTAGAAGTTATTAAAAGTATCTTTTAAATTTAATATAATAGACATTTATTATATTATATAGTGATAAATCAAATATCAATCTTTTTTATATTATGTAATATTCAATTTTAATTGATTTAAAGTAATAATAAAAAGATCAATAATATTTTAAAAACCAATCTATCAATATACAATTTTTTATATCAATATATTATTCATTTCTTTCTTTACATTTAGGTAAAAAAGATCTAAAGATCTTTGCTTTTAAGAAAATTAAATGAGAACTAAAATTGTAAAGTTAAAATTTTATATATTATAATATATTTTATTTAATAACTTATAATTTATCAAATTTAAAATTTTTAAAGTTTACCAATATTTTTTTACTATTGCTGCTGCTTCTTTATTATCTAATCTTTTATTATCTAACAAACTATTATTAATATTATCATCTTTTTATAATCTTTTTATATAGAATTTTACATTAAAGATAACATCTTTTTTATAGAATTTTTTACAATTATTATTTTATTTTGAAAAATATTTATAATAAAAAATATGATTACATACAAATATTATACCTTTTACTTAATCTAAATATTTAAATATTTGATAAATTAATCACAAATAATATTAAATAGTAATTTAAATATATTATATCTAATGCATTTATAATTTTATTTTTTAATTTAATATTACAAGTTCCTTTTTAATTTTCTATTTTTTTTTCTTTTTTATAATTATTATAAAAAAATATAGATATATTTGATATTTTTATATTTTTGATTTAACATTATTTCAAGATTTTTATATAAAAATTTAATAAAAAAATAGTCAAAAATATTTTTAATAGTTTAAAACTAACCTTTTTCTTTTGGTAATTTTTATGATAATCAATTTTATACTAATCAAAATTAATAATTATGTGATATTTTAAAAATAATTATCATAAAATTTAACTAATAAAATTGCAGATAAGTTAAATGTCTATTATGCTTTTAAATTTATGAAGTAGTTCTTATTTAAAAAATTTTTTCAAAATATATAAAATAACTAATCAATAATAAAATATTTATATATATATATTATTTCTTAACAATTGTTTATAATTTTTAATCTAGTAGAATTTATAATGATGATTAATTATAATACAATCAACTCTTATTATAATGAACTCTATATTCTAGATTTCAACTTCACTATAAAGTTATAGTGAAGATTTTAAGAGATTTGATTAGCTAATTATTATAATAAGAGTATTTTTATTATATTTGTTTAAAAAATTTATTATATAAATAGTTTGTTATATTAAGAGTTAACTATATATCTTTAATCTATCTTTATTTTATTAGTATTTTTAAAATTTATTATTAATTATTTGTAATTATAAATACAATTTTTAAGAATATCATATATAAGATAAGATCCTTCTATTATTTTTTTATTTTTTAGTTTATATAATAAAATTAAGTCTTTTATTTTGAATTGTGTTTTCTTTAATTAATCATCATGTTATTATTTTTATTTTTATTAAAATCGCTCAATATTTTTTCTAGTATTTATTTTGCTATCTTCAAATTTACTGATAATTATTTGTATAAAGTTTGATATATAATTATAAGGTTTAAAGTCAATTATTTATGACTGTAAAGTTTGATTTAAAAATTCTATAGAAATAATAGCTTCACATCTATATATCAAATAGAAAATTTATATTCTGTAATATCATACTTTTTAGTCCTATATATAAAGAAAGCTAAAAATATATATAAACTACAATTATTTTGTTATTACTTACAAATTTGGTCAAAGTTTTATATAGCATTCAATTAAATTGTTTAATTTATTAGTTTAAAAATGATATATTAAAGATATTTTGTATTTTATTTTCAACTTTTTACACAAATAATTTAGCATTTTATTAATAAAATGAATTTTCTGTTTATTATAAGTATCTTGAATAATCATAATAGCAGTATATAAAATTTAAACTAAAAATTATATATACTAGTAAATTTATTACTAAATAAAAAAAACTATATTAATTTCTTATGCAAACTTACTTTTATTATATGTAACTTATCTATTTTTAATAATAAAATTATGCATATTTTAAATTGTATAATTTTGTGTACATTAAAAAATAATGTGTACATATGTATATTACACATATAAATTTTAATATATTACATGATAACATATATATTTATAGAAAAATATTATTACAGAAGCAACTTAGTATTTAATATTACTCTGACTTTAGGTCATATAATAAAGTATTTGGTTACTATAACGATATTGTATTTTATTTAAATTTTTAGTAAGGATTCTAATATTTATAGTTTTGACCAGTTATAATTATTCATAATCATGACTAATATCAATCAGTCAAAGGCTTTTAATTGACTAGTTATCTGACTGATTTTGAATGACTAATTAATTAACTGATTTGAAATTAAATAACCATATTTTAATAGTAAAAACATATTGTATTAAATTAATATCAATATTTTATTTAATTATACATCAATTAAAGTTTTAAAATTTAATAAAAAATAAAATCTATGATAATTATACGTCATTTAATAAAAATGATAAAGTAGTTTTAAAAAATACTATACTAGAATTATTAATATTAAAGTAAGTATTAAATTATAATATTTGGCTAAATTAAAACTTTTTATTAAGTAAACTGCTCAATTATATTACTATTAACCAGTTGGTTAACTAATCAGTTAAAATTATTAGTTAACCAGTCAGTCAATTAAAGGTCTCTGATCAACTATTATATAATTATTAATTAATAAAGCCATGATCTGTGACTACGCTAAAAATAAGTCATGTGATCTAAATAATCGACATAGTTGACAAAGTTGACAAAGTTGCTAAAGTTGTCAATGTTAATCAAGTGGACATATTAGATAAATGAATTATATTTATTATATTTATTAATTATATCTTATTTATTATATATGTTATATTTATTATAGTTATATTATTTATTATATTTGTTATAGTTGATTTTATATTATTTTATTTTATATAAATATCTTGTATTTTTTCTTAAAGTTGAAAAGTAACTTAAGTTAAGGTTTTGGGATAAACTAAGAGTTCAATAAAGGAATTGTTAAATTTATTTACTATTGCCTTTTGTTGTATCTTCATATAGGCGTGATTGTGATATTATCTTATATTTAATTCGATAGATTGAATTAAAAGTTTATCGTTTGAATTTACAGATACTAAGCCAATACTGATCACAACTAATCGTTACTATCTCTAGTTTTTGATAATAATCTAATAAGATCCATTTTAATTCTATCAAAAAATTATTTTATTTTAATAAGATATAGAAGTTCTGTTTTTTTATTTTTGCCTTTTTTTTTAACATTTATTATAAATTTATATATATTTTCTTACGTCTTTATATATTTGTGATCAATAAAATTTAATTTTATTTTTCTAAATATCTTCTTTATACAAAATATCTAATTAGTGGATTTAAATGTAGATTATATAGAGTAAAATTTATTTCATTTTTCTTTACAATTTTAAAAGGTCTATTCAGATTCTTTTATTTTTCTTGTATAATTATTCTTCTATAATAATAAAATATTAAGCTTTTCTTTTATACTTATTTATTATTCCTTAGTAAAATGGATTAGCATTAATAAATCTATTAAAATTAGATGAAAAAGTAATATATAATTAGATCTTTTATGTTAAAATCTATTCTTAAAAGTTATGATTAAAATTAATAGTAAAATACATTATACATTATGATGATTAAAACACAATTTAATAGTTAAAATGCATTATAATAATTGAAATATATTATAATAGTTAAAATATGTTTAAAAATCATTAAAGAAAAATATTTATATTATATATATATAAAATATATTATTATTTTATATTATTATTTTATTATAACTATTATTATTATAATTATAACATTTATTTTAAAGACTTATTTTTAAATTAATAAAAAAAGATTAAAATAAAATAAGAAAAAAAATTGAAAAATTGAAAAAAAGAAAAAAAGAAAAAAAGAAAATAGAAAAAAAATAAAATAAAAAAATAAAAATTGAATAATTGATCAACCAAAATAAAAAAAAAGAATAAATAAAAGAATAAAAATAAATATAAAAATAAAATTTTGAATGAAAAATGATCAATAAAAAAAAAATAAAATAAAATAAAAAATATAAAAATATAAAAAAGTAAGATAAAATAAAAATAAAAAAATTGATAAAAAGAAATCATTTAATTTAAATGATTTCTTATCTTTCTACTTAAACAATTTTTTATTATTTTATTTAAACAATAATCTTTCAATTTAAACAATTTCTTATTATTCTATTTGAATAATAATTATTTAATTTGAATAGTTTTTTTATTATTTAATTTGAACAATTTCTTATCATTCATTTTAAATAGTTTCTTATTATTCTATTTGAATAAATTTTTTATTGTTCATTTTAAATAATTTTTTATTATTCTATTTAAATAATTCCTTATTATTCTATTTACATAATTCCTTATTATTCTATTTGAATAATTCCTTATTATTTATAATTATTTATCATTCAATTTAAATAATACCATATTATTTATTTTAAATAATATCTTATCATTCAATTTAAATGATATTATTAACCAAATCTGAAAAAACTATTAGGTTAGATTAACTAAATAATCTGAACTAATCCAATCTATTCATAATTGATTTTAACAATCATAATTAATTTTAATTATTATAATAGATTTTAATTTTTCAAATTTTTTAACAAATTGATTTTGATTATTTTAATTATCTAAGATAGTCAAAATTAAATAATTTTGTTTTATGTATAGATAAAACTGATAATATTTAACTGAAAAATATGTCAGATAATAAAATATCAGAAATACTAATATTTATATAATATTTAATAACTTAATAAGTATTCTATTTTTAACTATATCTACTAAATATAGGTAAAATATTAGACTAAAATATAGGATATATCTATCATTTGATCATTAGATGACTGATTTCTTACTAATACTTTATTATTGATCTATAAATAATATAAAATAACTCATCAAACTTAATTATGTGATTAAAATATCATATAATTAAATTTATCAATGAAATTGTAAATTAAATATGAAAATGATTAGCATAAATTTTAGCAATTGCTTAGCCATTTAATATGACTAAGTTATTTATACCATATAATTTTAATAATTATAATTTATATTTTATTTAATTAGATTATACAATATAATACCATATTATTAGAGATAATCTTTTATAAATAATTTTATATTTATTTATTATAGATTATTTTCATAAATCTATATATATTAAATTATTTATTACTTATAGAATTTTATAGTTATTATATTTAACAAGTCAAAAGTTTTAATCTATTATCATCAGATTCATTTTTATTTATCTTAATATTTAAGTCAAAAGAGTTATAATAACTGATTTTACTTATTAGAATTTATGATCTTAGAATATTCACTAAGTTTTACAAGTATTTATTATATTTGAATCAATTTAACAATTTATTATATCTTAGAATTTAAAATTATTTAGTTAAGCGCATAATAATAAACTTAAAAGCAAATTAGTATAAAGTATTATAATAAATTCTAAATGAGAGATAACATTAAAAGTAAAAGTAATTTATATAGATTTCTTTATTAATAACTTAAAACTCATATAAGAATTTTAAAACTTACAAAAAAGTTAATTTATAATTTAAGTAAGAAGTTATTTTATTTATATAAATTAATTTACTACATCTAACTATTTGCTAAGCTATAAATCATATCAGAAAATTTTTTAAAAAAATAAATATCAATGTAAAATTACATGATAATATATCAATAATAATTTTAAACTTTAAGTACTATTAATAGTAATAATCAATGATAAATATTAAATTATAAAATGATAAATATTAATAATAATATAAAGTGATAAATATTAAAAAATAATTATCAAAAATAATTATTATATTTATTAATATTTAATAAACTATTAAAATCATATTACTATTAGTAAAATTATTATTAATAATAATAAAATAATAATAAAATAAAATATTATTTGTAAATTACTAATCAGATATCATATTTTTGAAGTATTTAATCATTATATTATAAGTTTTATTTATGAATTTTTATTTTGAAAATTTAATAAAAATATTAATAATTATTGATTTAATAGTATTATTAGCTAAACTCAATAAGAAAATAAAGATAGTTATTGATATTAATCTCAATTATAAAATAAATTATTATAGTTTTGTTCATTTACATCTTTCTCTTCTTCTTCATCTTTTTTCTCTTTAGTAATTTTCTTTTTATTCTTTACTATAAATTTGATAATACCTCTTCTAATATACTAATGAATTATTAAATTCAATAAATATGTTATTCATAAATGATTTTTAAAATATAATTTAAATTATAGTTATTAAATTTTAATTTAAATTATAATTAGTTAAAATCGTTTGATTTTAAAGGTTTATTTTATATTTCAGATTAGGATATTCAAATTAAAATTATATTATATATAGCTACTATATAAACATAAAAATTATCAAATAATTAATTGATATTAAAAATACATATTTAGCAATATTCTTTGTCATATTATAATAATTTATCATAACATTCTTTAACATTTTTTGATTTTTTTCAGTTTATAATATAGTATAAATTTTTTTGTTTATTAGCTACTAGTATTTTTAATCTGAATTTTTTTGAAAATTACATTTTAGATTAATACTATATTTGTTTCTCTTAGATTCTTTATTTTTTTTAGAAGCTATAATAAAATAAAAATTTAATTAATATTTAAATATCTTAGTCAATAATTTAATAATTAATAATAATTATCATACTATAATGTTTTTTACAAAATATATTTATCTATTCACGTTTACTAAGTTTTTAAAATAATTTAGATGATTAGTCTTAAGCTAATTTTCTAATTCATATTTAAATTTGTCAAATTTAAGTCATATTTTTTTGAGAAATATCTTTTATATATAGTGATATATTCATCCTATATATTATTATATAGATAAATAGTTAAAAATATTAATAACTATATATAAAATAATGTTTAAAAATAAATATATAATACTTTATATTAAATACTTTAAGACTAAGATTATTATTATTATTATTTTCATTTTGATTTTTAACTTAACTATGAATAGTAAGTGTATAATTTATTTTTTTCTAAATGTTATAAATTTATAATTTATATTTTTTTACTAATTAATTAATTAATTTAATTTTTGATTAATTCAATTATTAGATAAGGATTAGATTTTCTAATATCTTTATATCTTATATTTTTACTTTTACATATACTTTATATTTTATATTAAAAAAAAATTTTTGAATCTAATATTATTTTAAATTTAAATTTAATTATATTGAAAATAATAATTATTATTTATTATTAACTTATAGATAAAAATAAAATTTCTTAATAAAATTAAAACTTAGACAAATCTGTATTAGAATAATAATAAAGAATATAAAGAAATCTTTTCAATTTTATGAAAATTAAACTATTAAAATTATATTAAAAATATAAAAAAAAGTATAATAAAATTATTTTGTAAAGATTTCAACAATTATTTATAATCTTATTACTTTTATTTAGAATTAATAGAAAAAATCAAACAATTAATTTTAACAATTTTAATTTAATTTATTTTTTTTTTAAATTAATTTTTAAAATTATAAATTAAATCACTTTAATATAAAAATCTAAAATTATTATTTTTAAAAATTTAATATTTTATTTATTTTCTTTAGATTTCTTTTAAACTAAATTTATAAAAAAATTTTATTAAGAACTTTTTCTTTTTAAATTTATTTCTCTTAAATTAAATATATTATAAATTTATATTTTGATTTTTACTTTATATTTTCATTAAATTTTATATTTATATGCATTGATAATAAATGTTTATTCAATAAATATTTATTATAGAAATAATATTAAAATATACAATTGATTTTTATATAAAATTAATATTATTGTAGTTAATTTATTAAATTATAAGTTTATTGTAAATATATTACTATTTTGTAACCTTATATTTAATAAATATATAATATAATATAAAAAATATGATTATTTTATTATAGTTATAAATTGTTTTTTTTTAAATATATATTTATAATTTTTAATTTAATCTTCATTAATTTCTAAATTATCTTGACTTTCTAAATGAAAATTTAAATTATTATATATTTCTTCATCATCTAATAAAATTAAATTAATTAAATTTTAAGTTTAATAAGATTAAAATAATTAAATTTTAAGTATAATAATAAAATAATTAATTTACTACTTTCTTACCATCATTTGCTAAATAATTTTTTATATATAATATGTCTTAATTTTATCATTTATATAATTAATTTCTAAATAATATATTTATAATTATCAGAAAATAAAATTAGACAAAAATTTATAAATAATTACCTTTCTCTAAATTTTCTTGATTTTTTAATTAAAGTAAAAAAAATTATAGCATAATTATTACTAAAAAGCATAATAAAAATAAAAGACTTCTTACTATTAGTAAAATATAAAGAATTTCTCTTAGATTTACTAATATTTATATCTGTTAATATTAATTACATAAAGTTTTGAATTATTAAATATATAATCTGAATTTTAAAATAAAATAATATATATGTCTATTCTTATCAATAGTCATTATAAAATCATTTTGCTTGGTATTATCTTTAATGATTTCTTTAATTTTATATAATAATCAAATTAATTAATAAATTTCTTATTAATTATATATAAACTTATAAATATTACTTATGATCTGAAATATTAAGACTATTTCTATTATAAGCTTTTTATAAAAAAAAAATTAAATTAATATTAAATTGAATTCTAATATTTTAAATATAACCTTCTTATTTTTCTATAAATTTAAATAAATTAAAAATAGATAATTTAATTTTTATTTAATATATGAATAAAATTAATAAAATTTAATAGTCTACTTTTATTAGCATTTTTTAATTTAAATATATTTTTAAAAATATAAAGATTACTAAATTTTCTATCTAATAACTAATAGAGTTAGAGTTTAAATTAGCTTATATATTTAATTATGTATTATTTAAATTAATAATGTAACATTTATATTTTGATAATATGATTTATACATATTATAAAATTTTATAAAAAATATGAATATCAAATCTTTTTAATAGATTTGTATTCTAATATTATACCATTAAATTTTTAAATTCTGTCAGAGATTTGGTATTATTTTTAATCTTATTCCATTTATTATTTTCATTGTAAGATCATAATAATGATCAAAATTAGTAAAAGGTAGTTGTCTAAATGAAATTTCTTACATAAGCATATCAAGACTATAAATATCTAATGTATATAATATATCCTTTTCAATAATAACTTCAGTAGTTATATAAAAAAGATTTTTATATATACTTTTTAATAGTTTGTTAACAGAACTGTAAAATTCATAATCACTAATATGTCAAGTACTATTATATTCAAAATATAGTATATTTTCTGAATGTAAATTTCTATTAATAGATAGTTTTATTAAATATATAAAATTGCATTAACTATGTCATAATATATGTCTATTCTTTATTTTCATATAAGCTGATTATGATTTTATTATAAAATATTTTCTTAAATCTATATTATAAATTTATTACTAAAAAATAATCTTTATTTTTTAGATCTTGAGTAAGATCACAAGTTAAAATAAGTGCTGCTGATTTGTAACTTAATAATGATTGAGATTCAGCCTAAAATAAAATTTTAATTAATTAGTTTTTTTTCTTTTTTTATAAAAAAAATATCATGTATCAGGTATGAGAGAGTTTCTAAAAAAATTAAATTCTGAGAAGTTTTTGACTAAAATTAAGAGTTTAATACATTTTAATCTAATAACATCAAAAACTAAAATGCAATAAAAATCTTAATTTTGCTAAAAAATTCTCAGAACCTGATTTTCTAACAATCAACTCAAATAATCTTTTTAATTCTATAGTATTTATTTCATATAAATAATAACAAAGACATCATTTTTGTGTTATATAATTATTAGTAGATTATTATATCATAATTAAAATATTTTATAAATCTCATGATAGACTATAGTATAATCTTTCATACCTTATACTTCAAAAAGTGACGTTATCAATATTAATTTTTCTATATTAATATTCAATTAAACTAATACCTAATCTAACTGTTTTTTATTTAACATTTTATTTATTTCTAAATTAGATGATTTAAAAGCTTAATTTATTAATGCACAATTTCTCTAATTTTATACAGATAGTTTTCTCATATCTTTAGATTTTCTAAACTGTTAGATAGAAATAAATTTATTACAAACTGATCAGAATTGATTACTACTTTTATTTAATGCTACACTTGTATACTACTCCTTCTCTTTTACTTTAGCAAAAATAATTACCATCTTTGTTCTATTCATGTTTTACCTTCTAATGTTATTATTGAAATCTGTACAGACTCATAAGTTACGATAGTTTTATATCACAATATCTCTAGATTATATATAAAATCTCTTCTCTAAATCTTACATTTAAAATTTTTTACTTCTATATTTAGATAATAATGTTACACTTAATTATTTTTAAATATCTTTATAGAATATTTTTAAAAGTTAAAGTTTATGATAATGATTAGTATAATAATAAAATTAATCTTCTTATCAAATAACAAAATACCTATCCTTTCAGTATCATTCTCAAACTAATAGCCTTGTCGAACAATTTAATAGGACTTTGTATATAACACTAGCAAAGTTCGCAAATGAAAATAAAAATAACTGGAATGATTTTCTACCATCTACCTTATTTGTATATTGAACAAAAAGGCATAGCACCACTCAACATGAATCTTTTTACTTAACCTATAGGAGAAATGCTACATTTCCGATCAAATTTCAAGTACAAACATCAAATATGCAAAATGTAACATTAGATGAACAAGAAGGTTTAATTAATCATGTACAATAAATAACTGAAAGGATGAATAATGAAATACAACAAGTGCAAAATAATATTCAAAACTCTCAAAGGAAACAAAAGAAGCAACATGATTGCAAATTAAAAGAAAGTGTTAATTTTAAAGTTAGAAAATTAGTTTTAATGTATAAAAGTAATTTACAAGATAAAAAGAAGCTTGAGAAAAGATGGAAGGGACTGTATTACATTCATGTTGATCTTGGAAATGGAGTATACAAATTGAGAACGTTGGACAGAAAAATTCTAAAGACACCTATAAATAATGATAGATTAAAACAGTACCACCAATGTGATCTACCTCAGCCCATTATATTAATTGAAAATTGAAGAAATTTATGAAAGATACTAGAACATTTTAGCTAAAAAATATTTAAATAGAAGGGAGTTTAACTTAAAATTAATAGATTAATAAGATGGAAGAATTGGAAGCGTCTCTTACTTATACTGAAACATTTTCTCAGAATTTTCAATTAATTTATGCTGACCTGCAACTTACCATATCCCAAGAAATTAAAATGTATCCTTCACCTTACAGCGAAATTATACCCTTAAAAATGAAATTCTCCCTTACAAATTGAATGCTACAAAAAGCAAAACAAATGAACAATTGTGTTCTGATGCTGACAAATGCCTTTTATCTTGAAAAGCTTATAGAAGAAATAGAGGATCCTACAGTTCATTTAGTATATGTCAAAAAGCTATCTAAATATTACTATCATATATTAGTATGAATATATTATCTCTTTGAATTCCTTGAACTAGCACAGATTGCACGAAGTAAAAAGACTACTCTTAAGTTGATAGTTGGACTATCAACTGTGAAGTATAATGATCTAATAGATAAAGCCACTGAGATTTATGCAGGGACGCAAAATCTTGAAGGGGAGTGATGTTACATGAAAAAAGACATGGATAATGATAATCTAAATAATAACGTCGATCCCTAAGAAATTATATATGTCTTCTATATCATCTATGACATCTATAGCATTTATTTCTTTTATTTTTTTTATCTTATTTATCTCATATATTTATTATATTTTATTTATTTTACATATTTTATTTACTATATTTATTTCTTTTATATCTTTGATAACTTTATATTTTTCATTTTATATAAATAGAGAACAATTTCCTTTAGCTT
>CAJVPP010002897.1:0-13214 GCA_910592005.1 Funneliformis mosseae
GGTTAAGTAATCCGTTAGTATTCACATAATTAATCTGGATAATATGTTCATATTATTTCAACTTTTATTGTTCAAATCTGTCATGTGAAGAATAATTTTGTATGAACTTTACATTTTAATCTATCTTTTATCATGCCAAATTTATAAATGCAATAACAAAAGAAAAAATCCTTTGTCTTGGTCCTTAAACTTTATTAAATTTATTATTTTTTAAAAAAAAAAAAAAAAAAGAAAAAAAAGAACGGCTTATGACACATCTATTATTTTTGTTATTATTTTTATTTTATTTTTATCGTGTAGAATTAATCGCTAAAAATAACAATTAAATAAAATTTGAATCGAACAATTTAAACAACGTGGCGCAGACGTTACGTAACATGATCCATTAGGTCCAAATTAGTGACCAATTATCACGAAATGTTACTGTGATAACATCGATTTTGACCATACGATAAAAAAGTTTAAATAAAATAGGAAATTGCATGATATATTGTAATCATACTTAATATTATAATATTAACAGTATTACGCAAATCGCCCAAAAAGCTTTTTTTACTTCGTGTACAAAAAAAAAATGACAATACAAAATTACTATAAAATGTATCCCATTTTCCCATGAGTTCATCAAAATTTCAACTTTCAATTTTCAAATTTTATTAATCAAATTCTACATTCTAAAAAAAAATGACCGGATCAAACAACAACCAAGGTTTCTATGTCTTTAAAATCAATGAAAACATCCTCTCAAATAATGAACTGAATCCCCTCAATCCTAATAACCCTATTTCACTTAACAATGAATTGAATGATTATCAAATTGTTTACAATTCAAATTATCCGTTTACCATTGACCGAAATATGCTCATCAATAATTCTAAAAAAAGAACAGGCAGAAATAAAGCCCCACGACCTCAAAACCCATTTATTTTATATCGTAAAGACATGAGCGCGAGGCTGAAGGCTGAATCTGCTGATAATAAAATAAAAGAAGCAAAACGTTCAAAAGAAATTGCCATCATGTGGAAGAAAGAAACAGAAGAAGTGAAAGCCCTCTTTTATGCTCTTTCTAGGTTGGCAAAGCAAAAACATATTGAAGTATATGGCAAAGATTACAAGTATGTTCCAGCAAAAAGAGGAACAAAAGCAAAAGGCAGAGCAAAAAATTATGATAATAGTGGTACTGATACCGATTTCATACAAACTGAACCAGTTTCTTTTTTTTGTGATTATCCTCCTTTTTTTTCTGAATCTACTTATGTTGATCTAAATATTCCATTCCTTAATAGCCAATGTCAATTCTAATAAAATAGCTAGAAATGAATAATTTTTTTATCAGGTTAGTATCCCCAGTCTTTTTTTTTAATTATTTCATTGTTTTTATTATTTTTTTATTTTTTTATATTTTTTTTATTTCCTTATTTTTTTTTTAATTTCATTTCTTTATTTTATTTTAATTTTTTATTTTTTTTTTAAAAATTTGTATTTTAAATATTTCTTATTTATATGTATGATGTAAAAAAAATAAAGATTTTGATTCTTTTTTATTGAATCTATTAAAAAAAATACAGTTTCCTTTTTTTGAAAATGAATTTCATAGTTGAACTTACTTCAATTATAAACTCAATTGCAAACAAATATACTTTTTCAAAAACATAGCTTAAAAAATAAGTAATTATTTAAGATAAATGTTATTTATCAATTAAGACCTAATAAATAAAAAAAATTATAGTCATTTTTAATCCTATGAAAAACATTATCATTCAATTATTAATATTTTTATAATATAAAGAAAAAAATTATAAAGGATAAATGTTTCAAATTTTCTGTCTTAATTTAATATTATTATAATGTTAACCATCGTGATTAATAAAAATTGCAAAAAAATAAATGAGTTTTTACTATAACATATAATTAAATAATTATTTATTAAATTCTCACAATTTTTATGAGATAAAAATTAATATAGATATATAATACTTATATATAGATTTTTTGTAAGACCATACAACTTCAATTTTTTCAGTTCATGTCACCTGATCAGATTACTTTTTTAAATTTTAACAAAAAAATGTTTAAATATAAAAAGTTTATCATGTGTAATTTTATTAATAGATTAAAATATTATTGTATTATCATTATAAATTATTCCTTTCTACAACTTTTTAAATTTATGCAGCTTCTTAAAAAATACTATACATTATGCTAAAATTTTTTCTCTAACTAATGTTTTTAATAAGTAAACTTCATTTCAAAATCTGCTTTCTAACAGTTAGATGATAAATATAGAATCAATATATTTTAAAAAAATCTTTTATTTTTGTTTCTTTCTTAATAGATAAACTTTCCTAACTTTTAGAATTATAATGTAGTTTTATATGTATAATAAACATTTTGATAGAATTAAAATATTTTGAAATAAATATAAATTGCCGTATAATTAAGCCAGGCAAAAAAATTTTAAATAAAATTTTAAAATTGACACAATCGTCTAGTTATTTTTTTATTTATTTCTTTTAAACAAAATTTGATATGCTGATTTTATTATGTAAGGTCATATGATAAAAATTTTACTATAAAAAAATATCTTGAATTTTTATAAACTAATAAGACCAGATCATAGAATCTAAAAATTTACTTTGCATAGCTTTATCTCTTAAAAATTGACTAATCAAATGATATAATATTTATATATAAACTATTTTATTATTAAAAAATAATCATTAATAAACTTTAAGTCTCTAGGTCTATTTTAAAATTTTAATATTACGTGAAAATTGAAGTTACATAGTCTAAGCTAAATAAATATATATAACATATATATATAAGATATTTATAAGATAATAAAGAATTTATGTAATCTATATGTATAAGGATTTTTTTCTCCCTCTCTTTTTTCTACATTTTCTTTTTCTGCTCTCTTCTCTCTCTCATAAAAAAGAAAAAGTTTAATGAAAAACTTAATAAAATTTTTAAAAATTATAACAATTGATAAACAAAAAAAATATAAAAAGTGATAAACTAACTTTATAATAACAAAAATAATATGAATAAAAATTTAAAAAAAATTTATCATTTTTTATATTTGAAATTATAGTAAATTTTTTTGTTTTATTTGAGTTCTTATATTAGTTATATTTTTTAAAGATAGTAAAAAATATAAAATACAATGCAGAACCTTTATAATAAGAACTTTATTATAATAAAAATAAAACAAATTTAAAATGCAAAAAAAAATTTTATTATATATAAAATTGAAGATTTAATCTATAAAATAAATAAACTATAATATATACTTTAAGAATTTTGAATTAGAATTTTAATATCTTTAATATTAATAAAGTTATACTAAATTAAATTTATTTAAAATTAATTATAAAAACTGAAATTGAAAAAAATATGTAATGACAAATTTATAAGAATTATTTTTTTATCATTCATATATTTTAACTTAAATATTATTATGAATTATATAAATATGTATTAGAATATGGCTAAAAAAATACACAAGAATATTGTAATTATACATAAATTGAATTATAATAAATTTTTTCTAAAGTATTAGATTCAGTTTTTTTAATTACAATTTAAAAATATGCATAAAATTATGATAATTTATAGATATTTATAAAAAAATAATACTAGAAAAATAGTAGTGTTATAACTAAAAAATATAAGTTTTATCATTATATATCTAATGCAATTTATAATAAAATAATAAAATAAAATAAATTATTTAATATGATTTTTAATTCTAGTTTTTGATTGGCTCATATAATATGTATTATACAATACTTATATAATTTACAAAATTGAAAAAACTTTTTTTATAAATTTGATTTATTTTTACAAATTTAAATCATTTTTTTTATTTGATTAAAATCCAATTAGTAGATTAAATTTTATTAATATTTTTTTAAATTCCTATTATCAGTATTAGTAAGTAATTTTATATAATCAAAATGACTTAATGATTAGGTAATTAGATATATTTATATGATCTAGGTTATAAAAATAATATATATTACAATCATGTGTTTATGCTTAAACATTAAAAAAAAATATATAAATATTTATTTATTTATTAATTTATTTAAAATACAGACATATTATAATAGTATTTTCTTTATTTTTTGTATTTTAACAAGTATAAAATATAGACTAAAGTTATATGATTCTAAAGGTATTTTTTTTTAGTTTAAAAAAATTATCAGTGTAAATTAGTAGTATATGTATAGGTAAATAATAATATAATACTTAGAAAAATTTTTTTGTATAATATGCTTAAAATTTGCAAATATGCGATTTATTGTAGGGATTCAATTAGTCTTTAGATTATCATTAATCATATATGTAAAATTAGATTCTTTTAATATAAATAATATATTTTAATAAAATTATTTGAATAATCAATGATTTAGACTAATATTTATTAGTTGAAAAGATCAGCAACTCATATGAATAGCATATAATTTGTAGATTCATATTATTTATAAATATAGATCTAAATATAAATATTTATTATAACTATTATTCTAAAAGTAAAAAGTATTAAAAAGTTATTATTTAATAATTTACACATTAATTTATAAAAGGACGTCAGAAATTACATATTTTAAAATTAATATATGGTATATTTCATTTATACTCAAAAATATTCTGAAATTTTTTAAACTATTTTGTAATCAATTATGTGATATTTAACCAATAAATTCAAGATATGATAATAATATTTATATATTTTTTATATATTTTATATATTGAATCTTGAAATTTATGAAGTAATTTTATTTAATTCTTTAATTATATAATCAGGAATTTGTCTATGACCTTTATATTTTTTTACTGTATATTCAGCCAATTTACCTGATATTCCTTTTCTATAAATATCCATATAACGTTAAGCATATTAAGCAAATTTTCGAATTGTAATAAGATTCACTGATTCTAAACTTATAGGAACTATTTGTTATAATTCTGATCAAGAATAATTACAATTTTCTCAAGTATAACGCTTTGCTTTTTCCCAATATTATTCAATAAAATTTAATTTACAATAGAATTTAAGATAAAAAATGCATACATGATTAGCTTCTTCTATTGTTTCTTGAAGTGCACATTTCTGTGCAAAAAAATCAGGTTATAATAATATAATACGTCTTGTACAGCATTTGGTTCATGTTGAATTATCTCGTGTAATTTTATTTTTACATAAACTACAAGTTGCTACATATTTTTTATCCTAAAGTCCTCTTTTACAAAAAACTTATTCCATGCTTTTAGGTTTTCCTTGAAATTCTGGTATATGATAATCATTAAGAAAAATCATTATTTGATGTTGATTATTTAGTCCTCATACTGTATTTCGCATTTTATTTTATTTTTCTTTAGGTCGAAGATTCATTCAATTGGTTATCAATGTATCAGAATAATATGCTAAATAATTTGAACTATTATCAAAAGCAAAAACTGCTATACAATTAGGAAATAAAGCTTCGAAAATTGGTATTGCTTTATATTCTACTTATTCAAGTAAATTTTGAATAGTCCAATAACCTTCTTGATTTTTTTTAGGTGTTAAATAAATATGTACTTCATTTGATACAGTTGGATGCTTTATTATATCTTTTTGACTTAAACATAAACATTTACAAGCTTCAGAAAGAAATTCACTAACTATAATAGACCTTCTATTGCCCTTTTTTTTCGTAATGATAGTTCACCATTTGAAACTCAAATTCCTCTTTTGCTATCATTAATATAAAAAATACACTAATCATAAATGACTAAAATATTTTTTTTTCACCATCTTTTAATTCAGAAGGAACATATTTCATATTATCTCTAATATATTTTACCATAAAGGTTTAATAATGGAAAATTGTCTCAAGAAATTCTTTTTGGTAAGTTATTATATTTTCATGCTTATGTTCATCATAATATATATCTTGACAATATTGCTGATAAAAAATCTAAGAATATTAAGCTATCGGGTAACTGTTACGAATAAAATAGATTTTTTTTTTGTAATACCAGTTTCAACAAAAAAAGTATTTTCAATAAATTTTTAAAGTTTTTGAAGTAACATCACTACCTTGTGATCGAATTCAAGATTTACACCTATTAGCGATATCTTCATTATCAATTAACTGCACAGTTTTTTGATGTTTTTCTTGATAAATAGGAGAAAGATAACCAGTTTTTAACCAATATGCCGCCCACTTACGAATTATTGTTGCTTTATAGGAATCAGCATTAATAAACATTACTTTAGCAGCTTTCATACTTACATTCATTTTCCCTCTATTATTTTTATCTAGCCTTTGAAAATATTTGAATATTGCTCTTTTTTTATTATATTCTATAATAGACATTTTTTATGAGATTTTTCTAATTCAGTTCTTAATATATTAATTTTTTGCAAAGTATTTTTAAATATCCAACTACTCTCTTCATTTACATTATTTAAAATTTTTGAAAACTCATCAGCTATATCTGGAGATAGAGTATTATTACTGAAATCCTTTCAGGAAGAAAATATTCAGTTATATTTTTTGTGTTACTTGTAGTAATAGTATAAGTATTATTTGGACCCACTTATCATAATATGTAGACTTTTTCATCAGCCCAACAAGATAAGGACCACGTTTTTGTTTATTTAATATTGCATTGTCCTTTCAAACTAAAGTTTCTTCATTTACCTAATTCTCATCCAAATTCTCATCTTCCCAACCACTGTCTTTCTCATCCCACCACTCACCAGCTATCAAGTCTTCTCTAAGAACCTCTTCAACTTCAAAATTCTCTTCAACACCAAAATCTTCTTTAAATTTCTTAGAGTTTCTGAATCTTCTATTATTTTTACAAAGTTGATTTTTGTAATGACGCTTTTTTTAGAAGTAAGAGGCATCGAAAAATTAATTTAAATGATCATCTTCTTATATAACCTATTAAATATAATAGAAAATTACAGTAACTTACGAAAATTGATAGTTTAAAACTAACGAATTTCTATATAAATACCTTAAATTTAAATGCTAATAGTTGCGATATTTTATAATAAACCTAAAAAAAACTAATAATTTTATAGCTTATATTTTAAACTTTCATTTTATCAGTTTTAATTTTTTATAAATTATATATTTAAAAAATTTATTTGCAATTTCAATCACATGATTTTATTTTTGAGTATAGATAAAATGTATCATAGTAAGGATAAAATAAAGAGATTGTAAGAAAAAGAAGCAATATATCATAAAGTTATAAATAAATTATTTTATATAGAATGTGTTTATTATTTACATATTATTCATAATATTTTTTATTTATATATTTTAAACTGTATTTATACGAACTAAAACGTTTACAGTAGGTAAAAGGGTAAAATAAATTTTTTTCAAAAAATATATTTTGCTGTTATATTTTTTGTATTAAACAATTGATTTTATATTATTTGAACTTAAAAATTTTTTTTAAAAAATTATATTATTTTATAAGATATTCACAGATATTTGTTCAGATATTTGTGCTATCTATACAGATTATAATTCACAGATCACTTCTTTAAATCTATTATTAAGAAATATTATAATATAAGTCATATTAGATAACCATCAGTCATAACGTTATATCACTTAATCATTTCTAATATGACTATAATAACTAATAACCATAAGTCACATATGTTATAATTAATGTTATTTTAAAAAAATTAAAATAACCTAGTCATATTTTATTACTACCTATTATAGAGATTTTGTATTATATAATTAATATACAAGTTTGAAAAAATATATAAAAAAATTTTTGTAAATTTAAATAAACATCAATTTGTATCTTTTAATCTTTTTTATAAAATATATTAGTTTTTTTCAGTGGTTTTTTGCAAGATTTCTAACTGCTTTTATAATCTAGAAAGTCATTTCTGTTATATAATAAATCAATATGATTATTGTTCTTATGATATTAATCAAAAGTGAGTGATACAAAAGATCCTTCAATTTACATAGTTTATGTGATCATGAAAAAATGCTTTATTCAATTAGAATTTTTACAGTTAATCTAAGATATGTATTTATTTATTGTTTGTTATTTAAATGATTTATAGTATCATGTTTAAAATAAAAAAAATCATATATTATTATAAGTAAATAGATTTTCAAATGCATATTATCATTTTTTTAGAAGAAAAATCTAAAATAATTAAAACAAAAAGAATATAAGACTAGACTAAATCAGTTAAGAATAATCATATGTATAAAAGTTAATAAAACTTATATTATTTTAAATTTGTCTTATCAGTTAGTTAGATAGTAAAAAACTACTTATATTAAAGTTTGATCCCAGTTTTGAGATACAAAGTTTTATCTATTTATCTTTAAAATTTTATAAAAATGAATTTTATATTTGTTAACTATTGGTTTTAAATGATTATATTACTATTTAAGATTAGAATTTTCCTTTTTCTTACTGTAAATACCTATTAGCAAATGAGAACAAAAGGATAAATAATATTATACAATATATTATAATTAAATCATCTTAAGTTCTATATCTTTAACAAGAATAAATAAATTATAATTTCTTTTATTTAATATAAAATCTCTTTTTAAAAATAATTACTGATGCTAATATTAGTGATAAGTTTATCATAAAACATCTAGTATCCTTAATAGTATTATTGCTTTTATTTCTCAGATTAAAATGAACTTTAATAGATTAAATATTTAATATAAAGGTATGAAAAGTAATCAAAAAAATATTGATCTTATAAAATTAAAATAAAATTTTAAAATTTGAGTTTTAATATAATCAACGTTCTTTATAACAAATTAACAGTTTAGTTAAAAAAAAAGTTCATTATATAAATTACTATACTTTTTATATGAATTATTATACTTTTTATAATGAACTATTATTAAAATTTAAAAATTATGAATTAGTTATATCTAGCATTTATTATAAAGGGATTTATTATAATCAGCTTTGACTATAGTGCTATTCATATAACATAATTTTTTTATGGTATACATTATCAAAAAAATTCAAATAAAATAAAACTATTTATTTATGTAAATTTCTAATACATAAGAATTACAAATCTCTAAATTTAGTTCAATTAAAATTGCTCTGAAAATCAAAATAAACTTTTCATTATTTATTAATTAACTGATTCAATTTAACTTATCTTCATTTATATTGAATTTTTTTAATGCTATATTATTAATTGATTCATTTAATAATTTCTTAAAAAGATGTTTAAAAGCTCAGTAAACTATATCTATTATATATTTTATCAAAACAAAAAAATTGTATATTCCTTTAAAGTTTTTCTTTTTTGATTAACTTTGTCTTATCTTTATTATAAGATATATTTGACATTTTATTCAAATAAGGAATCTAGGCTGTAACGTCTTTTCTTTCTCTTTGATATTTATGAAAGTTATATTTTTTAACAAAATCAAAGAATTATAATATATAAGTTTTCCTATTTTATAATTAATTTCATTATTTTACTTCAGTTATAATATTAATCACTATTTTGTTTTACTGATTTAGTAAAATTAAGCATCTTATAGATAAAGTAATACTAATATACAATTTTTATTTTGTCAGAATTCTTTTAATATAATTAATATTTTTTTTTTAAAGGGATTATTAAATTTTTCAAAAAATTTCTAATATTTTACTAATACCAGTTAGTTATAATATAATTTAACATATATTATAATTAAGAATTTTTAAAAGAAAATCAAAGAAGAATAAATTTGATTTTCTTTTATATATTAAGTTGATCAGACTTACTTATTACAGTTAGTTAAAATACTATAATTTTATGAGACTTCTTTTTTTAATATTATTGTTTTTATATTAATTTCTATTATTTAATGACTTTTTATTTACTTAAAAAACTGGAAAAAAGTTACAACATTTACTTTTGTTACATAATTTTTTGTAGCTTTCTTTTTATTATTATTATTAATATTATTTTATTTAAAATAAAGATAAAGCTACTTATTTCTTTATTTAATTTTATTCAAAGAGATGTAAAATTTTTAAGTTTTATATTTTCTTTATAAGCTTTTAATATTTTTAAAAAAAATTTTAATTTCATAAAAAAAATACAATGAAATTATTATTAAAGTATAACATTTTTTTTCTCTTTGATTTGAATTATACTGTATAGAAATAAATCCCCTATCACTTTGTTTATTGTATATCTATTTATTCATTTTTTTTTGATGATTATTAATATTAAAATTTTAGTTCTTATAAAATTTTTAATTATCCTATATTAGTTTAAGATTACAAAAAAAGAAAAATTAACAAAAATCCTATTTGATGAATCTCACCTCCTAATAGAATGACATATAAAAAAAGAAAAGACCTTTATTAAAAAATTATTTCAGGTAATTTACTAATTAAAAAATTTTTGTTTAAAAGTCTAATTATAATTATGTAAAATTTTTTGGTAAACAATAAATTGATTAATATTATTGCATAACAATTACAAATGCCATGTGCTAACCTTTGACAAAATCCTTATGATAACATTTGATATAAATAACATGCTAATATTAAGTAAAGTTAAATTCTGATAAAATGTTAATGCTGCCCAAAATTAAGTCATGTATAGCAAGTCTTTGGATTTTCAGTTCAATTGCTAAGAAAAAAAATATTTTTAAATTTTACAGTTTATGATAATTAGATAAATGCTGGAACTCATCCTAGCAATTTAACATGTTTTCTTATTATAAAGTAATTATTAATCTAATTTTTAAAAATATATAACCTTTGTTTTCAGTAATTAAGATATTAATGATTTTTAACTTATAAATGAGCTTTAATTCTAAGCTACACAATAATTTTTAGTAAAATTATATAAATTGATAGCCACTTTGCTGAAACTTCGATTGAACGACTTTGGTAATGCAAGCATGCAACTATCATGTGACCTTATGAAATAAATTACAACTCCCATCAAACAGATTTCCTAGCGTAACCAACAAAAATCGCCAGCACGTGACATGTGGGAAGTTCATCAAACATCCTCGGACTGTCAATAATATGCTAACACCTAACCCTAACGCTACCTTAACCATCCAACTGCTAACCCTAACTACCCTAACCCTAAACTAATTCTAACCGTGACAAATTGTATGTGACAAATAAGATTTCACTACTCAAAAAAAACTCCCTTGAATAATAGTAAAAACGGAAACTTGAGAGATGTGATAATATGTGATAAATATTATATTATAATCACGTCTCTGAGGTTTTTTTGATGGTGATCCTGGGGAAGATATAAATTACAAAAATATTTAAATAGTTAAAAAATAATACTATTAAATAAAATAATATCTTGAAAATAAAAAAGAAAAAAAAAAAAAATACTCTTCTTTAATCAAAACAACTAATTCACTCCACTTTATAGCTTCTCTTCTTTTAATAATTTAATTTAAAAAGAACAAAAACCGCACTCTTCAAAGCTTAATTTAAATGATACTTTTTTTTAAAAAAATTAAGTTTGTACCACCGAAGTTTTTAATAAATTTGTTAAAAAATTCTCGAAGCTTTTAATCGTCGCATCTCATCAATAAAAAAACGAAAAAAAACTTCCTCTATAATCCTTTTAATTATATATTAGTAAAATTCATCTCTATAGCATCCCTTTAAATAGATTTAGAAAAAACCTTCGCCATAGCATTTTTTTAAAATTTCTTTTCTTTAAAAAAAAAAATTACATATCGCGTACAACCAAGAATCTAATGATTAATAAAAGAAACGATCGCTGCTGAAGTAAAAATAAATTAACTAGCTGGAATTAAACAAAAATGGAGATCGTGATCTGAGGACCCGAGCAATAATCGGCACACATTTACTAAAAGCTCTACGCATCTCTTCAGGGCCAGCACTATATAATGCTGGTGGGAAATATCAAAAAGGACATGATCCACATAAATTTTGGCTCATACGGCTCATACGCAAACTCTACATTGTTACCTTTTCGGGGTTCTGGTCATATAATGTAATATAACTAATCTATCTGATAAAGTAATCATATTTACTGTTTCACCCTCAATCAAAGACCTTGGAGAGCTTTTTCCTAAATTAATACTAGATTCTTTAGAATATTCGCAAATACTATGAATTACCATAAATAGATTTAATCATTTTTTTACTTATAAAGAAAACAGCCTTATAATACTTTTGTTTTCCTAACTATATTTAGTTATATTTATATTAAGGTTAAAACACGGGAAACACAAAATATATTTGACCCCTTTTCCCAGCACCCATTACATATTTTATTTTCATATAATATAGGAATAACTTTATTGAAGAAGGTTGATTTTGAGCTTAGTACTTTATTTGAACAACATTTGCGACTTCAGCGCTACTTGCTTGAGAAGTATGATTATGATCATAAACTATTCAAAGGTATAAGATAATGTATTATCTCCAACCCTGATTTTTTCTCAAAGCACCAACGACTTCATCAAACACCTTATGGTGTGATTTATTTGTAAATTATGTACCAATATAAACACATATAGGCTTATTTTATAAACGAATTGATACAATATCTAGTCATTTGATTATTTTTCAGATGAATTTATAAATATATTTGATTAAATTGACATTCATTTTTGGTATTTGTTTATATTAACATTTATTAAGAATCAACATTCTACAATGTATAAATGTTTGGATCTATACGGAAAATTACTTTTTGTGATACATACAAAAGAAAGGCTTTTCCCCGCTCATAGAACCATAAGACTAGTGTACTGCAGATATGAAAACAATACCACCATTATATTTTGAAGTGAAATCTAGACGCAATATACTTAGATCATTTATTACCACATGGATAATAAAAAAAAAAAATTTTTTTTTTACGTGAATCAAAAAGTCATTGCATGAACTTTTTTATCAAAGTAAAAGTCCCTCCTATAAAAAATTATCTAGTTAGCAATTGGTTAATACACTTTCAAGGGTTAATATCGGGATGAATTTATTTACGAAACATACACATGATGAAAGTAAATATTTAGTTTGTTGTGTATTTATGTTAAATAATATAAATTAAATTGTACAATCTAACGGAATTCCCTCAACAATACAAAGTTTAAAGCTGAAATTTAAATTCTTAAAGCTTCAATTCATATAATTATTTTTAAGTATAATACATTTTTTTTTATATAAAGCTGAGT
>CAJVPP010002898.1:0-13212 GCA_910592005.1 Funneliformis mosseae
ATGTTACACAAAGAAATGAGAAATTTTGACGGACCTAATTGCTTGCTTTGTTAATAAGATAATCGACTATAAAAATTCCAAATAAAGTTCATATATCATATAATAATATGAATCAAAAATATCAACTTTAGTTGGTGGGGTCCCGTAAGGTGATTTTAATAGCTTAGCCCCCATATAATAATGTCGCCTTTTCTAAAATTATTGGTTTGTGTAACCAAAAATCGAAAATTTTATACCTCACTTTAAACAAAATTCCTTGTACGGTTAAATCATGATTGTAATAAAACTTGGAATCTCATGAATAAGAAAAAAAAAAATTTTTAATAAATATTTATTTTGAAATGCAGCATTTGCTGCAATTAGTTAACCAAGGGCCGACCATTTTACTACACTAAATTTAACATATTTTATGTAAAACAAATGCCATGAAATTTTAATTTTGGCTTATTCTCATTGAAGCAATGCTTAATATTTCAGAATTTATTGGTAATGAATCTTCAATTGTTAACTGTAAATGAAAATGATAAAAGTGCTAATATTTTTGTTTAAGTGTTTCACCAATTTCAAAATTATTATTTTACTTTTTTCATAGGAAATTTAATTGTCGGGCTGATATTTTTTCTTGTCAATATGATAATGTATATACATGGACGACGTAAGAACAAATTCTATATATTTAGTTAGTTGAAGATGTAAAAATTTTCGAAAAATAAGGTTCGACTCATCATTTTTAATTGAAATCAAATGCATGCGAATACGTTAACAGGCTTTTCGTTCATTAATTAATTTGGTTTATTCTTTTTTCTATAACCTATTTATACTTTACTAACGCGTCTAATTGACTGAATAACTCTTGAATCGTGTAAAATAAAAATATCTCGTGTTATAATTTTGTGCTGCGATAGCGATAAAGAAAATTTAATTTTTGAATAGAACGACTCGGGCCGGTCATAGATCTGACTTATGGACGTGTCCGATCCAAATAGAGAAAGACAGTGTTTTGGTCCGGAGCGGAGCTGACCGATCTGTCCCTAAAAAGGTCATGCAATGATTTCAAAATTTCTCAAACATGACAAAGATTAATTTGTCAATTCTGTTCTTTTAGCAAGAAAGGTAGTGGACATGCTTATATCAACCATGTCGATCATTTGTCGAATTATCACATGGAGCTAGCGAACTCTACTCTATTCAATATTTTAGATTATGTAAAAAATGATTCTAATAAAGTAAATCAAGATAAGGCTAAAATGATTAATTAATAACATATTAATGATTTTAGACTTCAAAGATTTGGGCAAAGCAACAAATGCATATTTTAATTCATTGATATTACATTCAATCTTCGGTTAAAATTAATTTTTATTTAAAAAATTTAACATATATGTGAATAAATTACTATATTACCACAGTATTTTTTAAAAATTAAGGTAAACATGTATTTTTTCTTTTACAAATACCTCAATAAAATTTTTCAATATATGATATTTCTTTAATTTATGCGGAAAGATTGAAAAATTTGTAAACAGATGCTTAAGATATCAAGCCGAATATAGCAAAGAAAAAAAATGATATATATTCGTTTTTAAAAGGTTTGTAGTTATATGTATTTGAGAGTCAGAACTAGAGGTGATAAACTATTTTAGAAGTATTTTGGAATCAATGTTCCAAAGGAAAATGAGTATCAAAAAAGCTTAAGATTCAAAAAAACCACGCGACTTTAGTTCTGATCACCCTCAAAGTTCTCGTACACCTTTCCCAATAATACCGTTTCTTCCCAAACATAACCAGATTCAAAATAAATCAACGATCTCATTAACATCTATATTATTTGAAATTGTCTTATGTCAATAAACACTTAACATTGTTTGGGTTTGGATAATGTTTAATTATTCAATTATATTGGGTAAGTTTTGTTTTGATACTACTCTAATCTTCTAGAAAACCATTATTTGCTCAATTTATGAACTTTATCCGTCCAAAGATATATTTTTGCTATTAGCTGCTAATTTTTAAAATTTCGAAATCACAAATGAACAGTGTTGACCATTTGGACTAATGGACTATTGGACTAATGGACTTAGTCCATTCCAATTCCATTAAAATTTGGACTATTGAACTATAGACTTCATCCAACAACTATAAATTTATATATAATTTAGCAATATGTTCATAATCGTAATAATTAATAAAATGTATATTATGAAACTCCCAATATAAATATCTTTCCATTTAGAATTTGGATCTCTAGCAGGATGAGGTAAATTTAAAAATGTTTATAATATTAATTTCAAGCTCTCTTTCACCTGAAAAATCAAGGTCAGATCAGTAGAATCGTTTTAGTTGAACGAATTATTATTGTACTATTAGAATAATTTTATTATCGATTGTTTAAGTAGAATGATTTTAAAATCTTTCAAATTTTTAAGTTAGGCTAGCATTATAAATTTGGCCAGAATTATAGTATATAAACTATAATTTGGCCAAAATTATATAATCATAGTCCATTTGAATTGGAATTGGACTGGACATCTTCTTTAGGTCCAAAGTCCAATAGTCCATTATTGGGAATTTGACAAGGTCCAATACCAACACTGCAAATGAAGAATCCAAAATTTACGTAGCAGATTACTGGGAATAATTATTATAATAGTAATCTTACATATAGATCGATTGCTTAAGCCTGATTTAATTGATGACAGAGGTGTGAAAATTAAATATTATAATAATTATGAGAAAAGAAAAAAATGTTAATTATTTATTCATTTATTTATTACAAATTTTTAAATATTAAAATTGGAGTAATTGATTAGGCGACATGCCTATTTTCAACAATACTTTCAGGTAAAATATGTTGCTCGGGAGATTGTTCATTCCTATTTTTATTCCATTTATAAAATAAAAATCCAAATGCCATAATTATAACGGCTCTCACAGTTCCTCCAATTGATGCGATTAAAATCTTCATTGTAACCAATTCATTATTAGCATTATTTGTAACAACGACTATGGAAGTAGTTGTTGATGATTGTGTTGTTTATGGGTCAGGATTTGTCGTTACATTTGCACTTTTTACTTCAAATGAATTAACCCATGTATAATTTCTAATATCCATTATATAAATATTAGGATTCTTGATTAGCAATGGTTCAGAATTTGGTTGTGTAATATTTCCTATCGTAATACATTAAAATAAATTAATAATGTTTTGAATTATTTCATTAAGTGAAAGATTTCATTACCAAAAGCTACAATCATATAATTTTCAACCAAATCAGCTGTATGGGTTGTAAGAAATGGAACCTGACCAACATATGAATTAACTGATGGCACCGTGAATTCAAATTCACCATTTTCCATATTTAAAACAAACAAATCTGGAGAAACTTGAGCATCATTAAAACATTGTGCACCCCCATAAATAATGATTTTGTCATCTGGAACTGTTTTATTAAAGAACAAATAAATAAATAGATTAAAATATTAAAAATAAATCATAAATTATAATTATATGGGAGTTTTTCTAGGAAAATCAGGTTCCGAGAAATTTTTGACTAAAATTAAGAGCTTAATACATTTTAATCTAATAACATCAAAAACTAAAATGCAATAAAAATCTCAATTTTGCTAAAAAATTCCCGGAACCTGATTTTCCTAGCAATCAACCCATATACCTAAGATTGCCGTATGTCGAAAACGATTTCCAATTATATTTGAAAATTTCGCCAGCTAAAAATATATAAATTTTAAGTTTTAAACTCTATTTGTTATATAAAATAATATTTATACATACTTTGATTGACCAAGTTAAGGTCTTTGTATCAAAAAGACTAATACTTTTAATATTAGCCAATTCCAATGCGCCTTCAAGTATTTCTACACCACGGATAAATATAATAACTCCATTAGATAATAGCGTTGCAGTATTACTATGTTGTGCATACGTTTTATTAGCTGGGTTGATTACCCATGATAATTCAGAAGTATTTAGGATGACCATATCATTGTAATATTTTTCTGTTGTTGAACCTAAAAATCGATCAACATATCCACCAAATATATATATATTTCCGTTATTGTCAACAACACTCTTCATACTTCTTCGTCTTTCAGGTGGAGTTCCTTCGATATTAGGTACGTTCCACGATAAGGAATTCAAATTAAATGAATGAACGCTTGATACAAACGAATCTTGATTTGTACCATTTTCCATAATTCCACTTAATAAATAAATACTTTGTTCCTTATCATTCAATAAAGCGGTTCCCCAGCAACTATTGAATGGTATTCCAGCATTTTGCGTAAGAGAAACCCATGGTGGAGCCGTTATATTAAATGATTGAGATAAATCGAGATAAAATACTTGATTTGTGCAAGTTGAATCACTTATTGCTCCGCCAAAAAAATACAGCTTATTCCAACTATGACAGTATAATGAGCAAGACGACTTTCAGGAGTAAATGACTCAACTCTAAAGAATAAATAGCTTAACATGAAAGTGAAGTAATTGATATTTTTTATACGTCATGATTATCAATTTTGAAAAAAAAAAGTTTAAAAAGTTCATCTTTTATTTGCATTTCACAGATATGCTTCAATATGCCCTTTTTTGATGATTATAAAATTCGTGTGTGATAATAGAAGAATAGAAAAATTGATTTGCAAAACTACCATTATATTAAATCTTAGTGGTATTTATTCCGCAGCAAAACCAGATATTGTATGTTTACCGATTATGTTTTGTCATGGTAATGTTGTAATCTTCGCTTGAATCATGACCAATATTTCGATATACTATAATTCCAAGTAAAATTTGCAATAGAGCTTGTTTCATAAAACACCCCTCTATGTCTTTCTAACACACTTTTATATTTATCCAACTCATACTTTGGCAATATTGGTAAGTTTTTGTTTGATACTGCGTCAAACTCAAAGAATCTTGCATGAAAATCATTAACTTCTAATTTGTAAAATTTCGAAGCCACAAATGAAGAGTCCAAAATTTTTCATGGTCGTCATGGCGCAGCAGACATCTTAAGATCTTTATTAAAAAAAAAATTATATATATGTACGTCCTTGCCGGGTGAACTTAGGTGGGTTGACCTTTCTTTATTGAAAGTTGTTAATAACAGAAATCTTACATATGATACATTTAAGTAAAAATTTTTTGATCATACTCAGAAGTTTTACTGGCATTTGACATTATCCGGCTAAAGTTATGGTGATTAAAAACGACTGAAAAACAAAAAGAACTTTATTCAAGTATAGAGCTCTTTATATGTAAATTCACTTGTGAATTCACCAATAACTTCAATTAATAAACGCGCTATATTTACTATGATAAATCTTACAATATCATCGTGATTGTGCCTTAATTATTACTTTAGGTAATAAATTTGAGGAAGCAAACAAAGGTATTTTCAATTATACAGACTTATCGATGTAACGAGTGATATAAGACGTTTTTGATTAGCTAAGTGCTGTTTGTAATATAATTTTTTTTACTTCAAAGGAATATGAGAAACTCGAAGGATTCTAATTCTGTAAGAAAATTATTTCTTGTCATCAAAATTGATTTTTTCAATAGCGTTTAGGTTCGAAAAAATCAATCTAGTGCTATTATTATTAAGAACTTGTTCTCAAATCTCGTTAATCTTTGCTTTACATATTACATATTGTAATTGTAAACTGTTGCTTTCACTTTATAAAAATCATAGCTTACATCTTAATATAAATTTGAGAAGTAACGCTAGAAAAGTCTTTTTTTTTTGTAGAAATCTTTGAGTAGTTTTTGTTGTACCGGACAATTACGAGAATACAGCTTGCTATTACTACATCGATACTAACTACTCATTATTCATCAATAAAGCAATGTGAAAAACTACATTTTTGGACAGAAAAGACTTTTTATACTAGCGTAATGATTAACGTCAATAATGAAATCATCCACATAGCTTAGCCGTTAATAATAATTTCTCCATACATCTAACCATTGAAACATAGGCTGATTGTAACAGAAGAATATGCCATATATTTCATAGTATTTATAAATTGAAATTATGATTGAATCTTTTGGAAGAAACAGCTTAAAGAACTATATCACTCCACATTATTACTAAATTCTGTAATGAAAAAAAATATAGGAATATTTACAGCACTTAATTCTGATTCATTTATTAGGAAATATATACATGGATTATTTCAGATATAAAAGGCGTTGGCACTTGTATGGCAAACTTGAGAACTATTGACTCATTTTTGAACTTAAAGTCATAATTGATGAAACTTCATCAAAAAGATTATTAATTCACCGATTCCAATTTAGATAATAACAATGTTGCTGACAAATGAAATTTGTGAATAATTTGATTATTATTCATTGTAGATTACGTTGTAATGATGGCAATACAAGTGCCGACTAAAGTTTTAGAAATTATGAAATATTCATTTCATCATCTGATAATCTGATAATCGCGACTTTATCGCCTAATTTTATACATATATATATGAATCTCTCGAAAATTCTTTATAGAATTTCTAATTTATTTGAATAAAATTTATATACGAAATTATCGATTATTAAAGGGACTGATTTTGTATTTACGATGTTTATAAAACAAATAAAGTGTGTTTAGTTTTATTCTTATTTTTTTAAATAAACCAACCAAAGTTAATACCGCTTTCGTTATCAATTTCAAAACAAATCGTACTTTTTAAAAAATTACATTTCTGCAATCGCGTTAAAATAAGATTTTTATTACACAGTGTAGCTTCACAGTATTTAATTAACAATGCTGATTACAATATTTAGTTTATAGGAATTAAATGATCGAGTTAAAAACTTGAATAGATCTCAAGGATAAATAAAAAAAATATATATAAATTATAAATTATAATAACAATCTAATTAATTAAACCCTCATTCTTCACAACATAGTTATAGTACCAATTTTATTTTCTCGCGAGTGTCAGCAATATAAATATAGAACATATATCATTTTTAAGTTGAAGTATATAATAATATGTGAATATCTAAATTTGCCTTTCATTCATCGTTGACTATATATTTTGAGACAAAAGTAGCTTTTGTGTCTCACATTAAAATCTAAATTACGTACAATTAAGTCACTCTTTGAAAAAGTCCGTGAGAATGGTTTGCTAAATTAAATTTTTATATTTAGTTGGTACCAAATTATTGATCAGGTAAATATTCTGCGTTAAAGTTTCTAGGAAATTTACATGTTGGGACTGACTTAACCTTTTGGGATGAGATCACAATTAGCTCGAGATTGGGCAAAAACTAAATTTGTCATAATAGTAATACAACAAGAAATTATATAAGACATGACTATTTGGATTTTAAGCGATGATTTGAGCTGATTAAAACATTTTTTGTAGAACTCTATATCTCTCGTTTTTATAACCTCAGAAAAAAGAAAGAAAAATAGTTGTCCAATTTGAATTAACGATTCTCTAATCAATCCAGCATAGTTTCGCGAAATTTGTTTTCCTTGATCTTTTTCTGACATTTTTAATGATATAATGACAAGAAATAGTACAAAGAAAACCGCTTTGTTTTTATTTGTTTATCAAGATAGTTTTTTTCACGTGTTTTCTTATAAAGCTTATTTCGCACACATATTTTTTGTTATAAGTTAATGAAGTATTATCCAACTTTCAAAAATTCGTTTCTGTACTGAAAATAATACAGAATTTGTTTGTTTTATAGAAATCGTATAAACGTAAATATACAATATTACAAAGAATACGGTATTGGCCATGGAACTGTACCGAAACAAAGCTAACCTAACAAACCAAATAATCCATTATCTCAATTATCTCAGGTTTCTCAAAGATATTTCCTAAGAGAAATTACGATAACAAACGATTTACTTGTGTAGTTAGTTATCACGATCAATCCTTGTATGAAGACAAGAAGAAGGTTGAAAGTATATATGTTAAGTCACAAAACTTATCTCAATACCTGAGTAAAACTCTGTCGACTCAAGGTCAATTTACACGTCTTTATATAAAATTCTTGACTAATAAATCTTTGTGTTTATTTTTGTGTTTATTTTACATGTTTTTATATTAAGAATAATCTTTGACGTTATTGTGAATTCTCACCCATGATTTCTTGAGTAATTATCTTAGTTTTATTTAACCTTTGTGATTTTAATTGAAGCTACGGAAATCGTAACAATGATAAGAAAACTTATGTATTAGCAAATACATGTGAAGAATAGGGTTGTATCAGTCCAGTCTGGTCCAAAAAGACCGGTCTTTTATCTTTTTAGGACCAGACCGATCCACAAGCCAGTCCTAAGACCGGTCTTTGTAATTTTGGTCCTATTGGTCCAGTCTGGTCCAAAATATGTAACTATTTCGGTCCAGACCGATTGATAAGACCGGTCCAAGGACCGGTCCTTAGTTAGCATATAGTATTAAAGTTTAATTTTAAAGAAGACAAAAATAAATTGTTTTTATTATAAATGAATACAAATATATACTAAATTAAATTGTTTAATATTAAAAAAAATGTTCCTTCCTTCTTTACTAATTACTGTTCTAAATTAATTTATATTATTTTTCACAAAAACTAACTCTTTAAACACAATATTGCCCTAGCTGTTTCTGCTTCTAATCTATTTCTTAAAGGTAAAATAACTAATCCAGCAACTGAAAAAGCTTGTTTTGAAGCTACACTTGTAGCTTGAATGCACAAATAATCTCTTGCCATTTGACTTAAAATTGGAAAACCTTGTTGTTGTGATTGCTACCATAATAAAGGATCAATTTGGTTTTCTAATAGCATTGCTAAATATCTATCTAGCTCTCCTTGAATATAATATACTTGTGATGAAAGATTTGAAGTAAAATTATTATTATTTCGTAATTGCCTAAAAAAATTTCTTGTACTTGTAATATCATCTGATGTAGAAGATATGGTTAAAGTAGATGTTAAGAGATACCCATTTAACTTTAATATTAAGTCTTTTGCTTTGTTAATTTCATTTTCATCTTTGAATGCAGATAGCTTTGCTCTTGGATCTAACAATGAAGAAATTTGTGATGATTCATCTAAAATTGATAAATAATCCTCTAATTTTTGATAAATTACATTTGTTACTATACATTATGAAAATTCATCATCATTTTTATATTGAATCAAATGTTCTTGAATACCCAAAAAAACTGATCGTATTTCACCATGTGTTGCATAATTTGAAACTGAAAGAAGACAAGTTATGCATTCAATCAGCTTTAAGAGATTCATTGTATTCTAATAAAAAAATAAAAAATTATTAGAATATATAACTTTTTTACAAATATTAATTTTAAAATTGAATTACATACATTAATAATTTTGCAATCTTCATTATTAGAAAATCATTAACTAATTTCTTCATTACCTATAGCAAGTAAATTTAAGGCAAGTTCCATTTATTTTCACTTTTTCAACATATAGTAAGTTGAATTCTACCTTGTTTTAATATCCAATTCAGGTATCAAATAATTGATTTCTTTTACTTGACATAATACTTTAATTAATCATTAGTTGGTTGTGAAGATTTAATATAAATCATTAAAACACATATTTTTTTAATTGAATTACTAATTATATTAATTCCCTTAACAACTGCTAAATTTAAAATATATGCAGCACATTGATAATAAGAAAAATTTAAATTATTAAATTCTTCTTCAAGTTGTTCTGCTATAAAATTATCACAAGTAATCATTGAGCTTGCATTATCTGTTGTTAAAGCTAATGCTTTTTCGCTAATTCAAATTCATATAAAACCTCTATTATAGCATCTGTTATATTAATTCTATTATAACAAACTGTCATTAGAATAATATCAAGTAAAAATGTTTTTAATTTCCAAGAATCATCAACATAATGAATTGTAAGACTAAGAAATGCTGTATTGTTAGATGCGGTCCATATATCACTAGTGAAAGCTACTTTTCCCAATATTTTACTTGTTACTAATTTTACTTGCTCTCTTTTACTTTGAAATAATGCTAATATTTGATCTTTAATTGTATGTCGATTATGAAATCGATATCTAGGATCAAATTTATTGATCATTTGTCTTCATTTCTCACACTCTACAACACTGAAAGGTTGTATATCACATATAATCCAATTAATAACATATTTGTCACACTCTTGCTGTTCATTTTCAGAATGTGAATCATTGCGATAATCATGTAAGGTTCTTTGTCATTGCTTAGATGCTACGATTTTATGAGAATTTAGGTGTCTTCTTAAAGAAGAAGTTTCTGTTAATGATGAAAATACAGTTTTGCATCCTTTACAAGTAGGATGATTATTGTTAAGATCAAAATGCTTCCATACAGTTGATTTAGAAATTCCTTTTTGTTTTGACCTAATAGATCACGATATTATTAATTCCTCTTGAATATCAGAATCGGTATAATCATCTCTTATTTCATCATCTTCCTGAAAATCTTCTTCATCTTGAATAATTGTAGCATTATCATCTTTAATAAAATAAAATAATGTGTAAGAAAAAAAGAAAACGTGAGAATTATTTTTAAAAAAAAAAAAAAAAAAATTTAACCTTAATTTTCCATTTTGCCATCACTAAACAATTAAAGTTAATGTTGAAAGTAAAATCTGCGATTGTTATATAAATAAAAATTTTATGTATCACAAATCATCATACTATATATGTAAATTGCAATATAATAACTGGTCCTGAACCAGTCTTCAGTATATAGACTGAGGACCATAGGACCAATCTAATTAACCGGTCCATGATCAGTCTTACTAGGACCGATCCAACCCTACTCATATCAATAGAGTCGCATATATAAGTATAAATAATTTTCATTGATCAGCAGTAAAATTTGAAAATCTCTTTCTGGTCGCAATTTTATATGGAACTCATCTTAAGTCAGCTGAAATTTTAATACACCTTGCTCAATTTTCCATTAGTTTAAGATGATCTTTTGTAAGTTTCCCACTATCAATCCATAATTTTTTTACAATCTAATGAGCAATCCTAAGAATAAGCAGTGTATTAGATCAACTATCAGAAATTTGATGAGACCAAAATATGGCAATCGGAGTATTTCTGACTATCAAATATGAGTATTGGAAACATCCTGTTTTCTTTCATCTTTTGTTCTACATCGAAGCCAGGCTATAGCATTCTGATAGTGTTCTTCTGGGTCTCTTCCTTTAAACCAATTTAATATGTTGTCAAACCCACTGAAATTTGCTCTTTTATCATCATCACTACTAGCCTGTTTATAGTACTTATGACATTCAATCAATGCTGATATATAGCCATATAATTTTTTTGCAACCAGAATATCATTGGAATAACAAATTACAGCTGCCCTAATCCTTTTTCAACTAGATATTTTTCTGATATCGGTAAATCATAACCATTTTAAAATTCTAATAACTCATCGATTATCAGGGTGAGGTAATAGTTAATTTTATATAATTTAACCTTATTTGGCCCTGGTAATATACTAAGTATTAAAACATTCTTATTCTTGAACCTAAAATTACGTAGTAGATTGCATATAATACTATAAATGATACTACAGCTATATACTGAAGACTTGAATGGTTAAAACTAGTCTAGATTTATCATAATTCCTAGATGGGAATCAGCAGTTTCAAGTGTAAAAAATGGGGATGCATCTGAAATATTTGGATGTGATTGAAAATTTTTTCATATCTCACCATCATAAATATTTGATATCATGCCAGCTTTAACATTCCTATATGTCCATTTTCTTAATAATTCTTCAAACCCTGGTCATTGGTATATATTGCTTAATTGAGTCTTTAAGCCAGGTAACAGATATACTATTTTAGGTCGCCAGATATACTTATTTGTTACTGAGACCTTTATTACTAGTTCTGCCTCACAAGGTTCATGTTGATTTCATATCAAATGCTTTAGAAACTCAATATAATTACATTTGAATCCTAAATTATCGCTATTTGATTATTTTAATGGTATAATTTCTGCAATATTATACAATTTGTTATAACTATCACTTACCACATAAGTTTTTGATTTCTTTTTAATTCCTAATAACTTTCTAGCAGAGTAGATAGTTGAAGGAAGTTTATCAAATGAAGTGAATCGACATCTAATAAAACCTGTCAAAAAAATTTGATTAAAGAATTAATTGCCATATCTGATAATCAAAAATGACTTATTTATAATTATTCAATATAATCAATAGTATTCATATTTTGATTTCTATAAGTTTTTTAATCCTTCTAAAATATGAATTATCAATCTTTCTTGATATTTAAAGATCTAAAGAAGAATCCACATATCACTAAAATCAGCACTCATATTAGAATATTCATAGTCTGATTCGATTTTTAAATTATTAAATTCAGAGAATATAAATTGTCTATTTGAAGTATCATCTTTAATTGAACATTTATCATCTTCATTGTCATCTGATTGGTCAAACTAATCTTCATCTTCATCATTAGAGCTAACTAATCAATCAAGTTTTTTGTCCAGAAGTATATTAGTATTATCTACTTTACGAAACTGATTATATCTTCGTCTCTCCTTTCTAATAGAAATAGGTTCTATATTAGAATCAATATCTTCACATATTTAATTACGATCAATTATTATATGATGGAGTATATTATAAGAAGATTAACTAATAACTGATTGAATTTCTACTGTTCAGATATTGAAGGAGTTTTAATTTAGAAGCAATAGTAAGCCAATCATTTTTTATTACATTATTTATTCTCAGTTTAGAAACAGCTAATTGTAATTGGTCCTTTTTTGTTTTATGTTTTTATTTCATTCTAGTTTCTACCCACTTTCTGTTACATTTTTTACAGTAACATTGAATTTTAGTCTAACTTTAGTAGATTTAGTGGCTATTGATAGAAATGATTATAATTTATCAAATTTATCAGAAGTCCTTCTTATTTATTTGAATATTAAAAATAGATGAATATAAGTTTAAAATCTTAATGCATATACATGTATACGCACATAGTATATATATATTTTTATTCAAAGTTTAACTCTGATAGTATATTTGATACAATGATAACTAACTAATTTCCCAGCATCATCATGAAAAAGTCACTTTTTGCCGGTGTTAACGTTACTCTTTCCGTCAAATAAGTTAACTATGATTTGAAGTCAGGGAGGCAATAGCTATGACTTAAATCCA
>CAJVPP010002899.1:0-13206 GCA_910592005.1 Funneliformis mosseae
AAAAGAAATATATGTTATAGACGATATAGATGACATAGAAGACATATATGATTTCTTAGGGATCGACGTCATCCTTTAGATTATCATCATCCATGTCTTCTTTCGTGTAATAATAGTTCACATTAAAGAAGTATATAATAGTAAAATGAAATTTGATGATTTCTCAGAACCTCTATCTGAATTTTCATTTATTCGACCTTTTACAACTTCTTTGAATAACACTTCTCTATTAGATAAAGTCATCAGTATAGAAAATTAATTCATTGAATCTTGATCTGAAATCAAAAATATTATCAATAACATTTAACAAATCCTTCAAAAGCTCCTTCTTCTTTCAAATGAGAGTGCATTTAATAAATAATAATATAGGATCACATCAAATAGATCCTAATAATAATAATTTTCTTTTAAATAATTTTTTTACAAATATTATTAATAACCCATACCTTATTTTCTTTGCAACACATAATATTAGAAACTATTTGTCAGAATCTAAACTTCAAAATATTGATTCTTTTTTTATTACCTTCAACATAGATATACTAGGTTTAAGTAAAACTCATCTTAATTTATTACAAGCACATCACTTTAATAATAATGTTTACAACAAATTCTTCAAATATTTTTTTCATTCTTCTAATCATTATCAAAATTGTCAAGGTATCAAATTGATAGTCCGTAACAATCTAAGCATATACATTTTTAATCAAGCTTCCTTTTTTAATTGTATTATTATCTTGATTTTTAATTTAAAAATAAATTCAAACTTCAGGTTATTTAAGTTTATTTACTTGCATCTTACCATAATAAACAAGATTTTTACTACTGTCTTTAAATCTAAAAGAAATTAATAAACATTTTAGTAGACAGTTTACGTTATAATTTTCATATTATATTAATAGGAGATTTCAATATTGACATAAATAGAAGATATAGATCTAAACTTCAAAAGCAGCTGCAAAATTTTCTACACAATATTCTCAACTTAGGTTTTATATTCCCTTCCAATTTACTTACCCTTTTACTTTTCGTTCTTCTTCCTTCTATGACATAATCTTACACATAGATTATATTTTTACCTCTACTAACCTATTACATGACCTCACCTTTTTTCACATTTTAAATAATTTCTATTACCTTTATTTAACTGATCGTTACCCTTTACTTATTACCTTTTATAAAAAAAACTTCTTTTTCCAATCATCTTCAGCTATTAAAAATAACATAAAATCATAAAACAATCCTTTCTTTATGATAAAACTACCTACCTTCATTAGGACCTTTTCTCAGACAAAGCTGATCTACTTTTCAAACAAAATGCTAAATTCAATAATATTTCAATTCAAGATCTCTGTGTATCAAACAATTCTATCAATGAAGCTTGGAAATTCTTTACTCAAACAGTAATAACATCAACTTCAAAACACATCTCTAAACAAATGACATCAGCTCACCATAATTTTCTTTACTCATATTTAAATTTCTCAATTCACAAACAGATCAACAAAATTCAAAAATTATATTACTGATATAAAAATTTTTCCTTGTCTTCTTCTTTTCTTAATATCATATCTTATAACTCCTTTCTCATATTATTTACTGATCATAATTATATCCTCAAAACTGCAGCTGAACACCTAATTTTCTCTAGTTCTATAGATGCTCATTACGATAATAATCACCTCCTTCTATATTTATATAAACTAAAATACAATATTCTGAAACTATTACAAGTAAAATAATTTATTATCAGCAAAATGAAAATAATAATCATATATACAAGTTCATTCAAAGATAGGTAGATAATTTTAAAAATATCTCTACAAAAATAATAGAGTTTTTTCTAAAAAAAAAAATCAAAAAACTATTATATTAGATAGAATCTTGTGGATTATAAAACATTGAATCAATATTTAGCTCTAAATCCTAATACCATCAAACTTTATACAGTTTAACATTTCTAAATTATTACTAGCTCTACAAATAGAATTGTCACAGACCTACATACTGATGATTTTTCTTCAAATTAGCCTATTTTGAAATGCTATTATGATCCTATTGATGAAAATCCTAAATGATGCTTATAACTCTCTTATAGATCTTCCTTCAATTGATGAATAGAATAATATTATTAAACATTTACCTGATGGAAAACTTCAGGTCTATCAAAAATTACTAATGAACTACTAAAGAAGCTGGATCCCAAATGCAAAAACTTCCTTTACAATATTATTTGTGTATACTTAATCAGTAATTTACTCCAACACAATAGAATTTAACTTTCATATATCCTATACCAAAATTCAAACTATAAAATTATCAGCTTAACAATACTAGACTAATCACGTTATTTAAAACAGTTAGAAAAGCTTTTATCAAATTACTAAATCAACAGTTACAAGATATTTTCTTAAAAATAGAATTTATCAAAGAACTTAACTTTGCAGTTTATTACACCAGTCAATATTAAAACTAAAGATGATAACCATAATTATTCTATTAAATTGTAACAAATAATAAATTAATTAAGTAATATAATATTATTAACTTAATTAATCATAAGTTACAATTAGTTATAATTTTTATAGGGACCGTAATTAGTTACAATTTTTATAAGGGATCACAATTAGTTATAATTTTTACAAGAAACTAAAAATTGTTATAATTATTACAAGAGACCATAATTATTATAATTTAAATAAAATTATAATATTATATTACAACATAGGTATTGCAATAATATTTTTTGTTGCAATTAAAAATTATATATTATAATTAGTAATAATAAGTTGCAATTATTATAAGTAGTAATCTAATCTTTAATCTGTTCAATTCAGATAGATTCTCAATCTGGATGGAAACCAGATATCTATATCTTATTAAATTCAAGCGAATAGATCCTTAAAAAATTTGGATAGAAATCTGGATGAGAATCTGAATGATAATTCAGATAATAAATTTTTTTTTTGTATTTGTAGTGTAAAATGTAAATATGCAATAAATTAAGTCATTTTCTGTTTTACCTGTTGAATACTAACAAAAATCAAAAGATTTTATAATGCAAAAAAAAATAAAAAAATATTCATTTTTTATTTAACGTTATTATTTTTATATAAGGTTTTATTGAAAATTAAAATTTCTCATAACAGTTATACCAATTACCCCTTTTTAACTTTTATATTAAATATTTTCAACTCAAGTATTTTTTCAAGTTTTTTTTTTGAATTTAAAGAATTAAAATAATAGATAATTATATTTATATTGAAAATTCTGATATCAGCACAGAAAAAAAAAAAGGTAATACCATTATACTGATTTACTAAATATTTCAATTTAATAATTAAATTTTTAATGAATAAAAAAATAGATACACATTCATTTAAAAGTTCTGAAAGTGGAAGTAAAAATGATCTAAATGTAAATAAAAGGAAAAAATAATTATTTATAAAACAATATTTTGAAAAGTAATGCAATTTAAAAGGTGAAGAAACTCATACCTGTATTGTTTTAAATAAAAATAGTAATTAATGTGGCAAAGTATATTGAAATACTAAAAGTTTAACTGAAAATCTTATTATGTATTTATGAGATTTTTATCAAATCATTGATAAGGATAATAAAAATGAAAATATGCTTAAGAAGGTAAATGTTTTACTAAAAATGAAATTTTATTTAAATATTTAAAATATTTAATTAAAAATCACTTTACTTTTAATTACGAAATATAAAAATTACTGATTATATTAGATTACATTATTCTCATCTTAAATATATTCAAAAACAACAAGAAGATTCTCTTCTCAAATGGATATTAATCACCAACTAACTTCTTTTTACTGTTACAAATCTAGCATATAAAAAAAAAATAGCATAATTTGATCCTTCATTTGTAGTACCTAAAGAACAAAAAATAAAAATAATAATAGTTAAAAGCTATCAATACAACAACAAAACTTTGAAGAATATTTTAAGTAAAACTGCTACAATGATGTCTCTTATCACAGATCTTTAGTTTAGTAAAGCTAAACATGGTATATTAGTATTACTGCAGTATAGATTACATCAGATTTTAATGTTAAAAATATAATATTAGAAATAAAATATATACTATCTCTTCATACTGCTGATGCTGTTACTGAATTACTTTATAAGTGTATTTCAAGTTGAAATATTAGTGGATATGTAACAGCAATTATTACTGATAACAGATCAAATATGAAGATAGTATTTCCTATTTTAACTCAAAAAAATCAATGTGAAAATATTCAAAGACTCCCTTGTGCAGCACATACACTCCAACTAGCAATCAGAAAAGGACTAACACCTGTAGAAATTTTAATAGCATGTGTGAAAAGAATAATCAATTTTTTTTTAACACAAAAATAAATAGAAAGATTGAAAGAAGTAGAGCGTAAATTAGGATATAAAGATATATTATAGTATACATAAGATATACAAACCCATTGGAACTCTTCATATTATACTTGAGATTGGCTTTTTTACCTCAAAGATGCAATTATTCAACTTCAAACTAATTTATATACAAGTACAAATAAAGATGACAAAAAGATGGTAATAAACTAAAAAAAAATTATGTTATCTAAAGAAGAATAAGAATTATTAGATAAATTAGTTGATATTTTAGTTCCATTTAAAGAGGTAATATGAGAATTTTTAGAAGAAACTTATGTAATACTTAGCAAAATGATGTCAACTATCAAAGAACTTATTTTTGGTATATTCACAAGTTCACCATCAAATGAAATTAATTATCTTAATGAAAATATTGTATTTGAAGGTGAAGAAATTACTGCTGATATAGAAATTGATGATAAGATTATAAGCAATATTTCTAATAAGAAGATCTCTATTAAAAATCTATTAAATACTGAAGGAGTTTTAACAAAAGTAAAAAGTAATATTTATCATATACTGTTTTATTACTGGATACTTCTAATATTTCTAATAATGCAGAATTACTGGTTTTTTTACTGGATCTTCATTATAAAGAGTTAGATTTTGTAAAGCTAAAAGATAAAAAAGATGAAATAATACAGAAGTTTCGTGATGAGTTTAATGAGTTGAAACCTAATAATTCATTATTAATAACAGAACTATTAGATCTAGCTATATCTTTTTCAGATGCAGATATAGAATCTTCAATGCATTTACAAAAAGAATATTATCAATGCTATTAAAGTAAAGCTAGGAAAGAACTAAAAGATAAATTTATAATTATTAATGAAATTGACAGTTATTTAGCAATGTCAATTGCATTAGAAGCAGAAAATTCACTAAATTGGTAACATATTCATGCAAAATTTTTTCCAATACTTTCACAACTTGCTTGATAATACTTTATAATTCCAGCTATATCAGTGTCTAGTGAAAGATTATTTTCTTATGCTAACAATCTAATTTCAGTTAAGAGAATATGTTTGGATATAAGTTTAGTAGATCAGATGCTATTTTTAAAAAGAAATATTCATTTAATAGAAGTTTTTCTAAAAGAGTAGGATGAAGTTAAGGAATAAATTTATTTTTTTGTTTTTTTTAAATGTAATTATGTAAATATGTAATAAAAAAAACATTGTTAATAAAGTTTTGGTTATTTGGTAAAATAAAAGTTTTTTTGTATAATAAAATATAAAAAAAAAATTAATTTACGAATTATCCGTTAAAATTCAGATTAAAATAGATTCAAATAGATCTTAAAATCAAAAATAAATTTAGATTAAGATTAATTCGGATGAATCTGAAATTAAAGATGAATCTGTTAGAAATTTTTGAAATTGAAATCTGGATTATCATCTGGATTTGCTAAAGAAGTTTAGAATTAGATCTAGATGGCTTTTTAAAAATAGGATTAGATCACTAATTATAAGGTATCACAATTATTATAAGGTATCATATTAATTAATAAAATAATGTAATATTCATAAGATAAAGTAATTTTTTAAAAAATTAATTTTCATGATAAATTTTAAATAAATTTTTAAAAATTTTGTTGCTATAATAAATCACTCTTTATTTTACTATTATCAAAAGTTAACTGAAATTATTATACTTCTTTACTATCTTTTTAGTCTAAAATAGTTTTTTTATTTTTTTTTTACTAACAAATTCAATAATTAAATAAATTTTCAATATTATCTTTAGTTGAAAAACTTAAATTATGAAAGCTGAACAATTTTCAAATACTTTAGATAATAGTTTAAGTACATTATCAAGAAATACAAAAAAATATTTAGGAAGAAAATTTTCTAAAGTATGAGAACATTTTATTCAAGGAAGAGAAAATACTATCTATGGCCATTATGAAAGAACATGTAAATATTATAATAAATTTTGGACAGATGCTAGACCTAATATTTTATATTTATTTAATATTCTATTGTTTAAAATGTCCTAATAATATCAGTTTAGAATTTGCTAGAATTGTTGCTTAAGATTTAATTTAAGATGAATTTTCTAATTTTAAATAACAAAAAACTATTTAAGCTCATACTTCTTCTTCTTCTTATAAGCAAACTTTCATTAATTAACATTATAAAACTAATATAATTTCAAAGCAACGTCAAAAAAAAATTGATAATATTTTAGTTAAAACTTTCATCTTTTATAATATTACTTTTTCTATAGTAGAGAATCCATTTTTTATAGAATTATTAAAAGCATTATATATAGGTTATAATCCTTCTTATAGAAAATGACTTTCACATAAACTTGTAGAATAAGAACTTGCACAAGTTAATATCAAAATTTTAAAAATTTTTGATAATACAAATAATTTAATATTAGCCTTAGATGGTTAAACTTCACTTACTGGACAATCTCTTTGGAATTTTATTATTTTAATACTATTTCGTTAAGAATATCTTTTTTTTATCTTCAAGATTTAACTAAAAAATATCATACTAGAAAAAAATTAGCAAGTAAAATTTTAAAAGTTCTTCAAAAATATTAGAATTAGAAAATTTATTGCTGTTATAATAGATAATGATCCTAATATTAAATTAGCAAGAAATTTAATTTTAACAAAATTTCTAATGTTTTTTAATATTTCTTATATAGCTCATTATTTTAACTTTATTTCTCATAATATATTAAAACATTTTTTGCAAAAAAAAACCATTCAATACTGTAATATGTTAATTACATATTTTAAAAAAATCACATATCTGTAATGATTTATTAGAAAAACTTATACCAAAATATAATATATTAGATGATGGATTAAAAACTTTTGTAAAAAACTATTGAATAATAATGGCTGAATTTGTAAATTCTATTCTTCAACTTAAAATTTTTTTTATTGAAGTAAGTAATATAATTTAATTATTATTATTAATTGTTTTATTTTACTTATTTAAACTTATTATATAGATATTTGATATTTATAATAATAAAATTACTAGTGAAACTGTTAAAATAATTATTAACAAATGGAAATTTTTTAATGATGTTAAAGTAATTTCAAATATATTAGATCTAATTAAAAAAGCAATTTTGAGTCTCAAAAATAATACATCTAATTTAGCTGATTGTTATATTAAATTGTTAAGAATTAGTATAATATTTGAAAAAATATCTGTATTAGATTATTTTTTTTTTAAAAAATTTTTGTATTCAAAAATATAACAAACAGTAAATTATATTTACTTAATTTTAATTTAATTAATTAGATTAATAAATATTGATTAATTTTAATTTTTAATTTTTTAGATTTAAAGAATTTAATAGCAATTTATATTTACTTATATTTTTTTTGCATCCTCAATTCAAAGGTAGATATAAAATAGTAATAATTATTATTTTAATTGCTTATTATTTAATTTATTTATATAATTAGATATTAGTATACCAGATAATTGATTTAATGAAATTATTATATTAGCTGAAAATATATAGAAAGGATTTGAAAATAATAAAAAATCATGTCTTGAATTAGTCTCTTAATTAAGAGATTATAAATTAAAGAAATCACTATATAATGCGTCTTACATCAAAGAAAATAATACTCCATTAAAATGGTAAAATACATGTTTTTCTAATTATAATCATCTTTAAACCTTTGCAATAAAATTTTTTCTATTACTTCTAATGCAGCAAGTTGTGAAAGAATTTGGTCAACAATTGGATAGATATATGGAAAAAGAAGAATAAGAATATTAATTACTACAATTGAATCTTTATCAAAGATTCATAAATATTATATTATGAATATTAAAGATGAATTATGATATTATCAACCAAATATATTTGAAAATAATATAATAGAATTAGTAAGAAATCATTAAATGAAATATATGAAGAACCAGTTGAAGATGACAAAGCAATTATTTTATTAAATTTAAATGAACTAGAAATATTAAGTGATAATCTCAATAGAGAAGTATTAGATATATCTACATTGTTTAATTTAGAACTAATTATTATAGTTGAATATATAGATGTTTCTAATTTTAAAAATAGAATAGATATAAGTAAACGTAATGATAATGAAATAGATAAGGAATTTAATATAGAGAAGTTAATTAATAATATTCTTTAATAAGAATAATATGTTTTTAAATTTTTTACTTTTATTTTTTTCTTTAATATGTAGATATGCTAATATAATTAAGAAACTTAAGATAATTAAGAGTAAATAAAAAAAATTTATATAGTAAATAAACTAAATATAATATTTATTTTTATAATTTTATGATTATAGATGTTTATACAATCAAATCTAAATATACATTCAGTTTCGTTTATATTATCAGAATTTTAAATAAAAATATAAAAAGAATAGAAATTCATAAAAATGGTAGTTGAGATCAGAATAGCAAGTTAAATTTTTGTGTATGTATATTTATAAAATTTAGAGAAATTTTTATTACAAATAAACTTATTTAATTTTATTTAATATTTATATTTAAAAATTTATTAAAAAAAAATAAATTTTACATGATTTTTTAAAATTATTACATAATGAAAATTACTATTAAAATTATGATTAAAAAAACTTCTGCCTCTATTACTTTAAGTATAGTTGATCTATAAAGATAAATATTAATAAGTATTAGTATTAGTTATTTTTTAAAAAAAAACCTGATAAATTATTTAAGACTTATCTCTGATTGATTCTAACCCAAGGTTTCAAGGATTCAGACTGTTTTATAAAGGTAAATTTGGTATTAATTACCCTTTTTTTAAAAAAAAAAATACTAATAATTCAAATTCACAAGATTTAGAAGATGCCGTATTGTTTTATAAAGTAAGTTAATCTTAATATTCTTTATTAAATTAAAAAAAATTTTCATTAGGACTTACTTTATCCAAAAATTTCATAATTAGAGATTTCATATCATTTTATAAGGTAAGTTAATGTTAGTATTTTTTTAAAAAAATTAAAAAAAAAAAATTTAATTAATATTTTTTCATTAGAACTTACCTTTAATCCAAAAATTCCAAGGTTAGAGGTTCTGAATTGGTCTATAAGGTAAGTTAATGATAATATTTTTTATTAGATTATAAAAAAAAAATATTTATTAAAATTATTTTATTAGGACTTACTGTATCTCATCCAAAGATTTTATAATTAGAGGTTCTAAATCAGTTTATAACAGTGTTGGATTTTAGACACATTTTTTAATTTTAAATATTTTGGACAAGGTTTTAGACATAGAAAAATGTATTCATAACCTATCCAAAATTGTTTAAAATTGTTCAAAATTGTCCAATTTCCTAATACTGGTCTATAAGATAAGTTAATATTAATATTCTTTATTAAATTATAAAAAAAAATATTTAATTAAAATTATTCCATTAGGACTTACTTTATTCAAAGATTTTCATAGTTGATAGTTCTGGATTGATCTAATAAGGTAAGTTAATATTAGTTTTTTTTTTAAAAAAAAAAAATTTAATTAAAATTATTTTATTAAGGCTTACCTATAATCCAAAGATTTCACAGTTTAAAGGTTCTAGATTATTTTACAAAGCAAGTAATATTAGGTTTTATTTTTTTAAAAATAAAAATTGAAAAAAAAAAATCTAAAATAAAAAGTTACTATTAAGACTTACCTCCAAAGGTTTACAGTTTATAAATTATGAATTAGTTTAAAAGGTAAGTAAGATTAATTTTATTCTTTTAAAAATAAAAATTGAAAAAAAAAATTTAAATTAAAAATTTATTTTTTTTATGAAAAAACTAAAAAAAGAAATTGTAATTAAAAATTTTCTGATTGATAATCTGATCAATCAAATGTAACTTTACTGCAGCCAATTGGCAAAATTAGTAAAATGTCACATAACTTTACTAAATTTAAATGCAGTTTATTTGTAATTATATGGTACTAGAAGTTTTAATTCAAAAATAAAATTATACTACTTGAAAATCTTTCAAAATTTTAAAAAAATAAACTGGTAACTTTATTCTTTATGATGAATACTATTAAATTACTGGCCAGTTTTTCAAAAAACTGCTTACATAAAAAGTTATAGCGGTTTAAATTCAGATAATTTTCATATGATTAGCTCATTTTTGAAACAAATTGTATCACGTAAAAGTGATTTTATTGGTCAAAATTTTTTATAATTCAGGCTAACACTATAGCAATTAATGTCAGCCTGAATTATCATAATTAAATAAACTCAGATTTTTTTTGGATTTGATAAATTTTTTTGATTTTATTTTATTTTTTGAAATCTGATCATACTTTTATGATGCCACGCAAAACAAAGAAACAACAATAGATTAGCAAAATATCTAGAAAAAAAGGACGTTATATATCTCAAGAATAAAATACTACAATTATAGATGAAAACATTGAATCAAGCAAAGCAGAAGATGAAGTAAATTGATAGAAAGTGAATCAGATTAGATGGAAAATGAAGTTAATAAAAAATAGACAGAAGGTGAGTTAAGAGAATTTGAAGGAATAGAACAAAAACTCATCAATGAGATACTTTGTTAGAAAAAAGAAGCTATAAATAAAATTAGAGCTATATATCCTGAAAATTCAAAAATGACAAAATGGAGACAAAAATAAACAAATATAAAGTTAGAAGAGTATGCAAAAGGCATAAAAAAAATTGACACCTTTTTTCAACCAGTTTCTGAAAGTATTGGCATATCAAATAAATCATCATTATCATTATTATGTCTAATTATACAAAATCTGCCTCCATTACCTATTGATACTACAATAAACCTATATATATGCTTAGAAGAGATTAATACATTATGCTCAATAGGAAAGTCTACAAAAGATAATCGCAATATATTTATATATGATTATATTTACCTTTTGAGTGTACGCATATATATACGAAAATTGTTAGATAAACAAGGCAAGATGGCGGCCAGTAATAAAATTGCTTAATCTATGTAGAATAAAGGAATATATATGGCTTAATGTATTAGATAATAGGAAGGTCACTTTATACATACCGGAGAGCTTCCTGTTCATTCTCAAGGAAAGCATATGAAAATAAAAAGCCTGCTAGATGATGAATACTTTACTGAGGATTGCAAAGCATAGTTATGGCAGTAAGTTTTGAAAACACATTCCCCTTCTAACCTAAAAACATATATTGAAGAGGAGTTATTTTCAAAATTAATAGAATACATCAAAAGGGATACTATCTTTAAGAAGACTTGTTGAAACTATATGTACCTATGAGAATATAGATATGATGAAAGGAGAAAAGGCATTTACTATAATGGACATGAGAGACTGGATGTAGTAGAGTATAGAGAAAAATGGTTAAAAAAAATGTTTGTATACAAAAAGCATATAAGAGAATTTGATGGAGATATGTTAGATATTATATTAGAATCCAAACTCAAATCAGGAAAGAAAGAGTTTATTCAAGTAACGCATAATAAATGTCACTTTTATGTGAACAATAGATGATGAAGAATCTGGGTTAATAAAGAAAAGGATATTTACGTCTAAAATATTTAGGACGTTTTATTATAGTTTCTGCTTTTCTTTGTCTATGTTATAGATTATTATAACTATCTGATGAACAAATGCAAGAAAACTCACACATCTAACATAAAGATGCTTATATTTTTTATTCTGTATAAGCAGATGGATATTGAACATTAGAACATATTGATGAAATAGGTATTTTTTTAAAAATTTCATTTTTATGTTATTAAACATATGATATTAATCTTATTATTTTCAACTAAGCTTATCAATAAAGCAATTCTGATATTTGAGATACTGCATTCTAGATGTATTGTTATTTTTGTTTTGACTAGTTAACCAACCATAATGCTATAGCTCAAAATGTATTGATCGCGACAAGAATGAACTTAGGACCTGAAGAAGTACAACTAAAAATGCGTAATAGTTAGTATATAAATGAATATGAGGAGAAGTGCATACAATTTATGACGTTTACAGATGATTACTGATGCAAAAATTAAGGGACAACTAAAAAGAATTAAAAAAAGTGCTTGAAGAGCGTAAGTTTTGGTCTGAAAAGAAAATTAATTTAATGTGTAAAGAATGTTTCAAGAAAGATGCTGATAATGATCTGATAAGATTAGATTGCTGTGCATAGCAAATAATATCTTTATAATCTGATTTTCTTGAATAAAAATTTACATTAAAGAAGATAACAATTAGATTGAGACATATTTTGAACGGTATCCAAAGTTTCATTGTAAATGTAATTTTATTAAGTGATACTGGGGTTTTATAAAATGAGAGACTAGAGAATTGTATAGCTATAACTATGCAGACCTATTGAAACTTATTCCTGAAATTCTTATTAGTGTTCCTATAATAACAATCCACAAATTTGCATATAAATTGTAGAGATATATAGATGCATATAGTAGAGGATTAGAAGGTATAACTGCTGAATGAGCTGTTAATAAGTACAAGTCGTATTACCGATTGCTAGAAAATATTAAAAGAATTATGGATTAATAGAGTGGTATTATAGCTAAAGAATTTAAATTTTTCAATACTTAGCTTTAGGTCATTGTTCTTATATCATACGGTTCTTAGTTTTAGATTGTTATTTGTTCTTTAGATCGTTTTAGTTAGAGTTCCAGACGAGTCGAGTTAACTCACAAGTCAGATAAGCCGAGTCGAGTTCAAATCAAGTCGAGTTTATGTTTTTTTGACTCGATGATTTGCGAGTCAAGCCAAATTCAAGTCGAGTTAAATATTTAACTCGACTCGATTTAAACTC